>JAOBRD020309626.1:0-21843 GCA_027575215.2 Hydrozoanthus sils | reverse complement strand
CTGATGATGGCAATGACCATAGCGATGTTATTGTAGCGGTACTAATGATTGCAATGACCATAGCGATGTTATTGTAGCGGTACTGATGATGGCAATGATCATAGCAATGATGTTGTAGCGGTACTGATGATGGCAATGACCATAGCGATGTTATTGTAGTGGTACTGATGATGGCGATGATCATAGCAATGATGTTGTAGCGGTACTGATGATGGCAATGATCATAGCGATGATTTTGTAGCGGTACTTATGACGGTTATGATCATAGCGATGATATATTGTAGCAATAATTATGATGTATGATGATGACAATTATGATTATGGTGATGAAAGTGATTGCAACTGTAGTCGTACTTAGGATGGTGGTGATAACTGAAGGTATTCGTAGCTGTGATGGTGATGGTAATAGTAAAAATAAATTTTAATCATGAAAACGAGAGTTACGATTTTGATGTATTGATGACGCTAATGGGAACTGGTCTTTTAAGTTCTTATCACAGTACTTACAACTCTGTTATAGTTTTCATCTTTAGCTTCTTAATCATGCTGATGTCGCTGATGTTGTTGTCATTAAGAAGCCTGGAAAGCAAGTCGAAAGAAACAATATGAGAGACCTTAAGCAGCAGACGTCCGTGTTGCCCCGGATGCCAACCGGAAATCAAATATCATTAGTTGACGCGTACTTCCACACGTCATGCGGTCTTGGTGATCGTCACGGAGGTGAAAGCGTATTGGCGGCCTCCGTGACGATCACCACGACTGCTAACGTGTGCAATTACGCGTCAGCTAGTGATATTTGATTTCCGGTTGGGCTCTGGGGCAACACGGACGTCTGCTGCTTAAGGTCTCAACTAACTTGACGCAGAAAAGACTTACGTCTGATTACACAATATGTAATAGTGTCTAGAATCTCGTCATCAAGAGTCAAATTATGTCATGCAATGGTCCTAGTGCATTTTTAGCTTTTAAAGGGGTAATGTCCCGATATCGGAGACTAAGTTCGAGTCTACTTCAAATGTGTTCGCTATTAACTGAAACAAACAAAGCGTGGGCCACGATCAGTTCATTTGGAGAAAGAGGAGCGCGTCCGCGTCTGAGTTTTTCAACGATTTTCTACAGCACTTAGATGGAATCGAAGGAGGTATTTATTTGAAGAGATAAGTCTTTCAATCAGTTACTCATGTACTCGCTTTTGTAGTTATGGCGCGTGAACTCGAATGTTTGTTCGTAATTCTTTCGTTCAGACCATGAATTCAATGATCGTGATATTTCGCTATTATTTATTATGATTCAGGAAGTGACCTGTATATTTTATTGTTTTCTTCTGCAGTTGATTCCAAAATCGACCGCTTCCACGACGAAGCCCACTGAGACGAGATAGAAGCAAGGGGAATCTCGAAGTTATTTTTAAGGTTAAGAAAAATCAAATCAAATAAATATTGACAGAAATGATAACGAAGAGATGAAATGTTGTTGCTCAGGTCAATAATAACAAATATGACTTCAGGATGGATAAGATGCACTCCGACTTACCACTCTACGACATTGACTTGATTTCGGGTTAGACCAACTCGAAATCAAGTTATCTTTCACTAGAACCTAGTCTCCCGAGTCAGGACATTGCTCCTTTAAATTATTGGCTTGACCCAGTGTCTGAATATTCTGTAATATTTAAAACTATACAAAAAAGTGTAATTTCTAGACGCAATAAAGACGCTCGCACTTTACCCAATCATTAGCAGAAAAAAAAATCAGAAAAGCTCAGAAAAAGGCAAAGAACAAGTCTAAATTTTATATATATTTCATACTCAGTTTTGTTAAGCCAAAAGTTTGGCTTTCTTCTCGGGCTTTGGTAGAGTTGGGTTTGCAATGAATTCTGGTCGAGCGCTTACACACCATTTCTGGATGGTTCAATCTCCATTCATGAATTAGTGTATTGCAACCAACAGCATACAATAAATCAGTCGCAGCAGAACCGGGTTGTCTGGCCATCGTCGAATTTTTTTTATAAAATTAATTTTATAATTAATTTTATATTTACTGTTAGATTTGAAACAATGCTCGGATCAGAAAGCGCTTACATGCTTTGGAAACTTCCTTCGATTCCTGAGAAATCGGGCATTCCTGTGAGATTGTTCTTGGAGAGGTCTCTAAAGAATAAAAAGAATTATGACTAAGAAGAAACTCTTTCGCAAAGCGTGCCTGCCAAAGGTAATTATCTACCTTCTGGCATAAAATACATACTAAACCCTGATTTGTTGCAAAGTGGAGAGACTTAAGAAAAATATTGATCTACTAGCTGCTTTTGATAAATGTTTCGTTAGTTTTAACTTAAAAAACAAATGTAATATTAAAGTTATCTTGTGGAGTATAGAGTAAGCTAAACTACTTGCTAATTTTTTCCCTAAATTTTTACTCCTTCGTCCCTTCTTTCTGTGCTCTTTCCCACCCCCACCCCCCATCACTTTTAAATTTTTTTCTTTTTTTCCTCATATAGCGTTTTCTCCCTTTCCTCTCCTTTTTATTATCCCTCTGTTATCTTGTTCCCTTCTCTCTCTTTTTCTTTCTTCCTTTTTTATACCTCCTCTCTCGTTCCTTTTCCTTTTAGATATGTTTTCTTTTTCTCTCTCCTCTTTTTTCTTTTACACCTCTTCTTTCTCTTTTTATATTCTTCCTTTTTCTCTCCCGATTCCCTCTTCTCACTCCTTTCCTTCTTTTCTATCCTCTTATTTCACTCTTTTTTCTTGCCTTCTTCCTTCTTATTGTTTTCTTCTTTATATTCTTCGGTATGGATAAGCAGTATATTACTGTGTTTTTTTTTTTAATCTTTAAAAGTTTACTCTTAACCTCCCATCCTCTTCCTTCATAAGATACTTAACAAATTTACATAGTCTCTATTAAGCGTCTGACATGTTACTTACATGGAGCGAAGGTGACGCAACTCTGTGAAAACCCCGTCCTCTATCCAACGTATGAAGTTATGGCTGATACTCCTTAACGCGAAGTATAGTGAAATGAGACTTTACGTACCTTATGTGTTCTAGACTTGGTTTCTTTCTATCTATCTATCTATCTATCTATCTATCTATCTGTCTGTCTGTCTGTCTGTCTATCTGTCTGTCTGTCTGTCTGCCTCTCAGTTTGTCTGTCTGTCTGTTTGTCTACCCATCTGTCTATCCGTCCGTCTGTCTATCTATCCGTCTGTCTGCCTCTTTGTCTATCTGTCTTTCTGTCTATCCGTCTGTCTGTCTCTTTGTCTATCTGTCTGTCTGTGTATCTGCCTGTCTGTCTATCTATCTATCTGTCTGTCTGTCTGTCCATCCGTCTGTCTGTCTATCTGCCTGTCTGTCTATCTGTCTAACTGTCTGTCTATCTGTCTATCTGTCTGTCTATCTGCCTGTCTGTCTATCTGTCTAACTGTCTGTCTATCTGTCTATCTGTCCGTCTGTCTGTCTGTCCGTCTCTCTGTATATTTGTCTGTCTGTCTGTCTATTATACATGTAGCTAACTACCAACTATCTACTGATGACCAGTTGTTAACTAACCAATCTACCTATCTATCATAAACACAACTATCTTTTTCTTTCGCATTAAAACTGAAACTTGTATGTACTTTAAACTGGTCTAAAGTGAGAAGTACTGTATGACGTCACGAGCGTTAAGGTCACGAAACTTTACTTACAGTCTGAGTCGTTTGAGTTTGTCGCCTTTGACACCTTTTAACATTCCTTTAGTAAGCCTAGTAAGGTTGTTCGATGCCATTTCTCTTTTAGAACAAAAAAAGAAAGGATTTAGGAAATCATTTGGAGTCTTAATATACTCCTCGTAAGGCCATCCCAATAAAATATTTCGTTTCCCATTGCCCCACCAACCCATTTTATTCAAAAAGTGAAAAAGAATCCAGTTTCATTTGTCAAAGAAAAAAGTATTTTATTAATAACAATAGCTACCACGTGATGCTGTTTAGACGTTAGATATTCGTGTTAAAAACATCTAAAATGTCTGACTTAATAAATTGTGAGATCCGATATGAAGAAGTAAACAGGAGCACAGCTGAATGTTTCCTAAGAAAAGAAAATTTTGTCAAGACAACTTCTTTCATTAAACCGTAACTTTTAACCCAGACTCCTTCAGGTGCCCATCTTTTTTGCCCGACCGACCGACCATCGTAAGAAACTTTGGCGATGGAAACTAACTACTACTATACCCACTTTTGCACCCCTACTACTAACCCCACTTATTGGCCTCTACTACTAACCCCACTTTTTAGCCCCTACTACTAGCTCAACTTTTTGGCCTCTACTACTAACCCCACTTTTTAGCCCCTACTACTAACCCACTTTTTAGCCCCTACTCTTAACCCCATTTATTAGCCTGTGCTACTAACCCCACTTTTTAGCCCCTACTACAAACCCACTTTTTAGCCCCTACTACTAGCTCAACTTTTTAGCCTCTACTACTAACCCCTTTTTTTAGCCCCTACTACTAGCTCAACTTATTGGCCTCTACTACTAACCACACTTATTGGCCTGTGCTACTAACCCCACTTTTTAGCCCCTACTACTAACTCAACTTAATGGCCTCTACTACTAACCCCACTTTTAGCCCCTACTACTAACACTCTTTTTAGCCCCTACTACTAGCTCAATTTATTGGCCTCTACTACTAAACCTTCGTTTGTGCCCCTACTACTAACTCCACTTTTTAGCCCCTACTACTAATTCAACTTAATGGCCTCTGCTACTAACCCCACTTTTTAGCGCTTACTACTAGCTCAACTTATTGGCCTTTACTTGAACCCCCTTTTAGCCCCTACTACTAACCTTTTTAGCCTCTACTACTAACCCCACTTTCTAGCACCTACTACTAACCCCACTTTATATTTATAGCCTCCCCACTGCTAAACCTTTTTTCGGCTTCTACTGCTTACCCCGTTCTAGCCCCTACTATTAACCCCACTTTTTAGCCCCTACTACTAACCCTTTTTAGCCCCTACTACTAACCTCACTTTTAAGACTCCTACTACCGAGCCTTTCTTTACAGTTTTCCGTTTGTGGAGTGTGAAACATGAACTTCAATACTCACAAATCGGATATATTTATCAAGTCGTCGAAAGTTCCATTTTCTATGTCTGTGATGCCACAGCCGACAATGTTTCTGTTGCCAGGAAAAAAAGGAACGAAGTGTTGCCAACATGTATTTACCCATTACTGAATAATTGTTTTTTGTTCTATCTTTAAGTATTTACATTAAGAACTTATTGAAAGTTAAAAACACTGCAAAAGGAGCTAACCGAGGTTGGAAGTCAGTTTTATTTTTAGAGGTAACAAAGCGAAACCAGCAAAGCAAAGCTTAACAAAGCAAAAGTAGAGCTCAACAAAAATGACCAAAGCTAAACCAACATTTAGCTACTAAAGAAGTGCTTTAGAATAGAATACTTAATAAATTGAAAAATGTTATTCTTCGTGGATCGCATGATACTTATGAAGGATTTCCAATTGTCTCATGGTTCAAGTCTAATTGGACCGCGAAGTTTTGGGAAGAGATTACAAGGCAAGAACTAACTTTTAATGAGCGTCAATCTACTTTTTAATAAATGACATTGGCTTTTTGTTGTAGACGCATTTTAGGAGATTACATTTGGTTTTTGGTCATTTCGCCACGTGGTCATTTATTCCCTAGGTCATTTCTCCCCAACGAAGTCATTTCGCCCCACATGTTTATGTGTACTTTTGATGCTATAATCATCGCTTTAAACCATTTCTGCATAATATTACTAGATTACCAAACTAAAGAGACCGCTGCTTGGTTAGCGCAGTTGTTAAGGCGCCAGTCTTTCGTGCGGGAGGCCTGGGTTCGATTCCCGGACTTTCACTCGGGGTCTTAATATAACTGAGGATTGATGCTGCCTTTGCTCTAACATCTGCAAATGGTTAGACCTTCGCATCTTCTCGGTTAAGAACGTCAAACCGTAGATCCAATCACTCGATATCCTTCAGACTTTTAATAGAACCCACAACACTTGTCGAAATAGAGTAGGGTGATCCTGGTGTCGTGGCCTGTCTACTTCCGGTGGATCATTGCTTGCCTATTTCTGAGGGGAACTCTTAACGAATAAATACCAATGTGAGCCGTATATAGCGAACTATCGAAGACCCTCAATACCAAAGTCCATTGTATTACTTTGTAAACAGGTACTGAAAAGCCCTGACTGGGAGGACCTGCATGTTTAACTTTATATTTGTATTTGTAACTATTTAATCGAAAATGAAGAATTGTTGTGGGATTATACTACTCAATAGTACTTACAAATTTCTTAGATTTTTTAAGCCTGCAAATGTTCCCATCATCAACCGTCCACTGATAGGGTTATCTTGTAAATTTCTGTAAACAAGAGGATTAACTCTCAATATGTGTCTTTAATTGCCTTTTGAGTGATGGCAATTTCCTTTTTGTCTAAATGTTTCGTAAATAAGGTAAAAAGCAAGCAAACGCTTTTATATAAGAACGACGTGGCTCGGATTGGTTAAAATTTAATTGAAAATTTTGAAAAAACTTTACTGAGTTTCGATCTTTGACTGAACAATACAGAATGAATAAGAAATGCTTCGCAGTTTGTAACCAAAGGAAATCGTCTTGGAAAAATGACTCGGTGAATCCACGATAAATCCTCGGGGATGAATTGGTAAAGTTAGTTTTCTAAAACATGCATTGCATTACCTAACAGACTTAGTTTTTCTTTGATTTAAGCACACATAGAAATAAGACAATTTGACAACAATTCGAGGCTCAAAATCGTAAAAAAAATTAAGAACAATGAGCCTCGGCCAAATTTGCTTGTTCTTATATGAAAAAGAACGTGTAACTGATAATATTTTTAACTCTAAAGCGTCTTTCCCAATAGATAGCACAGTAAAGCTTGCCAACATGCAGGAAATAACAAGATCTAAAATGTAACAAAAGCTCCGAAACTTTTTAAGCTCATTAGATGTATGTGATGTCACATGTTTATAAAAGCGGGAGATCAATCTCACTTTCCCGGTCAAATTCATGTGATCATGGCGAAGTTTGCAAATGCGTGGCTCAGTGGCTCAGTGTTTGAGTTAGTTTGCTGTAAATAAGTGTACTAGTATGGAGTCGTAAAACGTTGCTGTATGTTTTGAGTTTTATTCGCATTAAATGCACTATTTTGAAAGCTTGTTTCGGGGACTTAAAATGGTCAGATAGCACTTTTATCTATTTACAGTCGAATAGAAATGTTGGAAAAGCTCTTAGAGCTATGAAAATACCAAATACAAAATGGCTTCAGTAGAACTTTAAATATAGGAAGACTACCCCGACTTTCTTTCAATACATGTCTCTATACTTTGAGTCCTTTATTCTTACAGAGTCCGTAGGCTACGTAGATTCTTAAACATTCCCTGAATGGCTGTTCCATTGAGTCGATTTCGGGAAAGATCCCTGAAACAGAATTTGTTTTCATCGTTAGCATGACAATAACTCAATAAACAGTAAAATCAGGACTTTTGATAACATAATGACAGTAATTCTTACGTTGCAGTTAATGCTAACAACAATGGAAATATAATTATAACTCTTCTAACATAGAGGGCAAAATTACGTTCTTGGCGCTGATTGGTCGCTGGTAAACTTCCGAAAATTTCCGAAGATTTAAAAAAGTCTTAAAAATGTCTTGGAAACGTTTTCCGAAGATTTTCAAAAATCTCCGAAGTTTCTTAACACCTCCAAAGATTTTCCAAATTTTTTCAAAAATCATAAAAATGCCTTAGAATTGATTTCAAACCTTAGAGTTTCAGAGACTGCAAACATTTTTACATCTCCGGCAGTTTTAAAAGAAACTTGGGATAAATGAATTAAGTTATGCAATACTTTCTCGTGGAACTACCGAGGAGAATGAAGAATTTTGCCCTCGATGTCATAAATATGTAATCGCCTGGTTCCTCGTAAAATTTAGGATTAATTTCCCATGTGTTTTCAATTTTTTTCAAATTGCTCTCGTTGCAAAGCGAATCGGATAATTTTGGAAAAAGATGAAAACACTCGTGAAATTAATCCTAAATTTACCTGTACTAAGGCAGTTTAGTAGAAATCTTTAGTGCTGCAGACTGGCCGAGCGGTTAGCGCGTAATGCTTGGGTCTCGAGTTCAAGCCCCGGTCAGATCACTGTGTTGTGTCTTGAACAAGACACTTAACCCGAATTGTTCCAGTCGACTCAGTTGTATAAATGAGTACCAGTTCTGCTGGGAGCTAACCTGTGATAGATTAGTTTCCCGTCCAGGGGGAGTCAAAGACTCTCATCCGCCTCGCACTACAGAAACCGGTGATAAGCGCTGGCCTAACGAACCACTTAGGCTCGAGAAAGGATTTAGCTAGCTTTTTTTAGCTTAAGTAGAAATCTAGTCACCATCTGTCACAAATACTGTAATCTGATTGGCTACCGTACAAGCTAAACTGCTTGTGAGATATGATATGTCTACACTTCCCGATTTTAAATCGTTTCTGAAGACGACCTGAAACTATTAATTGACAAAACAGTTCCAGATAAAACGAATTCAGCAAAAAAATAAGTTGCAAAATTTTTTAAAGGTAAAAAAAAATAATTTAAAGCGTTGAATTTTCACTAAGCAGACTGCCGAGCACGCCTGCACGCGAAAACTGTTTATCAACAATTTTAACTGTTTGAATAAGTTAAAACTCTATTTGTCAAAAATTATTGTATTTCTGATGTTTATTTCAAGAAATTTCTACTAAAAGTATAATCGCTCTTAATTTCTATCGGTAGTTGATAAAACAATAGAAGTTGGAAGCTCGTTTTCTAAATTTTAGAGATCGTATCTGGTGAAGGCAACCGATGGTATCAATATTAATACTGAAAATAATACTAAAAATCTATCAGTTAGACTTTACTGCAAGAAGATATACATTAAAGTAGGTACAAAGTTACTTGGGGCAAAGTATGTTTAAGCAGGTAATACCTATAGGGCTATCAAACAGGTGAATTTTTGATAAAAACGACGACATTTCTTCTATTTCTTTTTGACGAAACCTTTGCCCCTTTCCAGATATCATTGAAAGTGTAGCAAAATTTTTAAATACTCACAAAAGCCAGACGGATGGAGAAACAAAAAACTTGTTACTGATCCGCTGATCACTCAAATCTCTAAAATACAAAAAATTGATACACTGTTATGAATGCACAACTAAAAAAGACAACTGAAAACTCATAGCAACAATAACAACAATAGCAATAACAAACAACAGCAAAAACAAACGACAGCAATAACAAACAATAACAATAACAAAAATAGCAACAAGAAACAATAGCAATAACAAACAACAGCAATAACGAACGACAGCAATAACAAACAATAGCAATAACAAATAATAGCAACAACAAACAATAGTAACAACAAAAAACGAAAATAGCAATAACAAACATTAACTTTAATATATACGATAAATCGATACACTGTTATGAATGCACAACTTAAAAAGACAACTGAAAACTCATAGTAATAATAACAACAATAGCAATAACAAAAAACAGCAATAACAAACATTAACAAACAATAGCAACAGCAAACAACAGCAATAACAAAAAATATATCAATAACAAACAACAGCAATTACAAACATTAACTTTAACAAACAATAGCAACAACAACAATAGCAATAACAAACAATAGCAACGACAAACAATAGCAATAACAAACAATAACAACAACAAACAGTACAAATAACACACCATAACAATAACAAACTATAGCAATTACAATCAACAGCAATAACAAACAATAGAAACAACAATCAATAGCAATAACAAACAAAAGCAGTAGCAAACAATAGCAACAACAAACAATAGTAATAAAAACAACAGCAATAACAAACAATAGTAACAAAAACAATGACAAAACTAAACAATAGCAACAACAACAGCAATAACAAACAAAAGCAGTAGCAAACAATAGCAATAACAAACAATAGCAACAACAAGCAATAGTAATAACAAACAATAATAACAATTACAAACAATAGCATTAAAAACAATAGCAGTAACAATCGAAAGCAATAACAAACAACAGCAATAGCAAATAATAGCAGTAGCAAACCATAGCAATAAAAAGGAACAGTAAAGGCAGTAACAATAACTGCAATATTAACAAAAATAACAATAATAGTAACAGTAACTATCAAAAAAAAATATATCTTTAACAATTCTCGCAACAACATTTACAAGCTTTGTCAACATAAAGGTATTGAGGGCCTCATAACATTTTGTTTTGCATTTGAAATGTACAGTTTTACGTACATGGTTCGCAGTTGGCCATACTTTAGAAAATAATTCTCCGGGACGTGCGCTATTTTGTTATCTCCTTCTCGGCCGTTCATCTTCCTTGGGGACAGAAAGTTAATGGATCACTAAGCAGTCAAAACCAGTTAAACAGATCACAACAACAACAACAACAGAAACGAGTACAATATTTTGAGCTCATGCTGTTCCCAAAGAGAACAGGAATTAATCGAATCATGCAAAACGATGAAATAATCTCCGTAGGGGGTCACCACCTTATCGTGATGGAGCGGTTTGTGCGCCCTAGCGACCCTTTCAGACCCACAGTCAGGATTTTTGCGGGAAGGTGCGATCGAAGAGGCGCAAGTCCGAGGAGGGTGAAAATGTTAATAGTTTGTTATAAGATCTGAAACTCCTATTCAAAAGTTATTGTGGTTAAGGCGGGAGTAAACCCAAACTTTTGTTGGATAGTGAGGAAGTTAAGAAAAATATTTGAATAAGAAGAATATTGAGTAAAATCAGCAAAACGTTCCTGCTGGCGAGGGACTACTACAGCTTTGGTTTGAGAACGGTTTGGCGAATTTACATCAAATATCAACTTCAAAATTAATTTTTAAACTTCCCATAAAATCACCAAATTAAAAAAAAATTTTTAAAACTACCAATCTTTAAGAAAAAAATAAAGCTCAAAATTCATCCAAAAATTCTTAAAGTATTCAAGCTCCTTCATTCCATCTGTGTTTTAAGCATAGGGATTTTGTAGATTCAAACCATGGACGGAGATATCGGAAGAAACATGAAGAAAGTGGCCACAAAGCGTGCTTAACCAAAAAAAAATATTGGGGGGGGGGGAAGGGCTGGCCCCTCAAACCAAATTATCAACAATGCACGAGTCTTGTCCAAATTTACTGGTTCTTATAAAAAATAACAGCGCGTTAAAGTGCTTATGACATAAATTTTTGGTTATGTCAGCGGATAAACTTTGCTAGATGAAGAATAGCGTTGGAATTTTTTTCCCCAAATCTTTTATGGTTCTCGAGATATTCAGGCTGAACATTCAAAATGTTTACAACTGATAACGTCAGTTGTTGTACCGGCAAAATCATAGTTTTTTTAAATCTGCTGCCAGTGAAGAACCTTTGGGTGAATTTAAATCAAACCTGGGCTGATGATGTATCTCGAGGTATTCTTCAGAACAGTTACTAATTTTCGTGCAGAGGTTAACGATTTGCTGCAGATTTCAAAAGTCGATAGTTTGCCTGTCCAATAACTGACGTCATCAGTTGAAAACAATAATATTAACATCTATATTTTGACAAATATTTTTTTTCGCCCTTCCTCTTTAAACAGGGACCTGCACTATAAAAGGGCCTTGGTCAGGCGCTCGTTACCTTCAGTTGTCACCCAACCTCCGAAGAGACAGGACATGAAATAAACGTACTATTCATGTGTAAAATTGTTTCATATAACATTGAACACAGAATAACTAATTACTTCAGAATCACTTCTTGCTTTCTGTTTCAAACACAGAGAAATTATATCGAAACATAAAATACTGTAGTGGTAAAAGAAATGCAAGTGCTCATAATATGCGAAGTTTTGACGAGACACGGATTATGCTAATGACTGAAAATTTATCGGAGGTGTGAGAACTTCGCCGTAAGAGGTACAAAATTTCTCTGAACCTTCAACAAAATTACTTATAAAACGAAACGAACTTCGCTTACGTTTCCTTTGCCACTACGGTGTATAAGAAATTATTACGAACATTTTAATTTTAGCGGTTATCAATTGCTTTTTTTCTATCGCTCAGACTCAGAGCGAAGTTGAATCGCTACTTGGTCCAAAAAGGCCTCAGATGTGGGAGGAGCTTTCTCTTTTATAGCGCGTGTCCTTGGTTAAGAAAGGTGTATCTACTGACATAACTAATTATTTCATGTCATAAGCACTCTACGCGGTTACTCACAAATATAGCGTCAGCGGCGGAAGATCCGGTGGGACTTGATCAAGGTTTGCACATTTTACTGTAGCAAAATATTCCGAGGTTGTTTTTTTGAAATGCCATTCACACCAACAGTTTTTTGGACAGGGAGGCTTTTTTGCAGTCTTAGTTGAGTTGCGAATCGCAGTCACACAGGAGTAAAACAAGAACAAGACCGTCGCGAGGAGAAAATATGGCGATCCACGGAGATGCATGTTACTTTCTTTATCTGCTGTAATGTACAAAAAAACCCAAACCATCAGTTTTTGTACATGAACTTCGTCACAATACAACAAATAATAACTGCAAACAAGAATAATAACCAAACAAGGGTAACAGATGTCAAAATGAATGCAAGGCTGAATGTAATAAGCTAAATTAAAGCCAGTGGGTCGCCAAATTTTAATGGCTCTTGGGCTTTTTTCACATAAGGGCCGTCAGAAAAACTAATAAAACATTGGAAAATTTTCGGTTTCCTAAAATACTCACAACATTCATACGGTCTTTACTCCGCTTTAAATTTCAGGTTGAAACTAGTATGGCCTTTGTGAACCGGTAGTCTAGCCAATCACAGTGTGTCATACGCTAGTCTGGCCAATCACAGTGTGTCATACGCTAGTCTGGCCAATCACAGTGTGCCATACGCTAGTCTAGCCAATCACAGTGTGTCATACGCTAGTCTGGCCAATCACAGTGTGTCATACGCTAGTCTGGCCGATCACAGCACAGGCTTTCCATCCACAAGTGGCTTTTTGTACTGTATTCATTAGTTTCTGTTAATAAATTGGCGAATAAAAAAATATTAAAATGTGGTGTTCTCAATCTTAGTGGAGGTTTTTAGGGAAAGAAAAGAGAGAGCGATACGAAGAAAGAAAAAAAAACGGGGAAAAGAGAGGAGGAATATCGCTCCCTCTTTTCTTTCCCTAAAAACCTCCACTAAGATTGACAACACTACATTTTAATTTTTTTTTATTTGCCAGTTTATTAACAGAAACCAGCGAACACAGTACAAAAAGCCACTTGTGGATGGTAGGCTTGTGATCGCAGTGTGACATATGCGAATCTTGACAATCGAAGCGTGTCAACTGCTAGTTTTGCCGATCACATTGTGTCAAACGCTATTCTGCGTGGCCCAATCACAGTGTAACAATTGCTAACCAATCACAGTGTGTGAAACAAATGCTAGTCTGTCCGTGTGTCAAAAGCTGCATGGCCTGGCCAATGGCACGGTGAAACAAATCTTAATCTGGCCAATCACAGTGTGTCAAACGCTGGTCTGGCCAATCACAGTGAAACAAATTCTTATACAATGCCCACATTTTACAGTTTCGAAAATTTTCAGGTCTAGCGCTTGAAACAACAGCAACTTTAAAAATTTCTTCGTTACTTATACTTGTTCGGTGCACTGAACAGTTTAGAGGTTGCTAAGAGGTTAACTGTTAGTTTGTAATTGCTGAACAAAACAGGAGTTACTGCATGCGGCAGGCAGAACAGTGTTTTTGAACACTCTTGAGCAAGTCGACCATCTTTGTACTCTCGTTCCTTAGGCTTTGTTTAAACACAATCTAACTCATTTTTAGATAAAATTATAAGCTAAATCCTTTCTCGAGCCTAAGTGGCTCATTGGGCCGGCGCTTATCTCCGGTTTCCGAAGTGCTTAGCGGATGAGAGTCTTCGACTCTCTCCCTAGACCCGCAGGAAACTAATCTACAATTTTTTTTATAAGAACGTCGAATTTTTCGACTAAGGCTGAACGTTCTTAAATTTTTCGGAATATCAGTCTAAAATGTTCTTAAACATTACATTACTCTTTAACTAGCCTCAAATGTTCTTAAATATTTTACATGTACCGTGTGTGGTACATATTTGTATATGTACCAGTGTACTGTATCAAGTTTTGAAATGCAGTAGCAGTAAGAACTGCGATTCGGTAAATGAAAAAAACATGTGATGTAAAATTGTTATCTACTAACTTTAGCCAAGAAGTCCATCGGAAAGCAAACTTCAGTTTCAATAAGACTGTATAAACTATTTGCAAAAGGTATAATCATCATAAATAAATGTTTTTCACCTTTTCTCAGCCTCGGCATTCTTAACACGTTCTTAATTTTTTGGCGATTTTCAGACTCGTGTTCTTATAAAAAAAAGAGTGTATCGCAGGTTAGCCCCTGGCCGAATTGGTACTCATTTATTTATACAGCTAAGTCGACTGGAACAAGTCGAGTGAAGTGTCTTGTTCAAAGACACAACACAGTGATCTGACCGGGACTCGAACATTACGAGTCGAACACGCTAACCGCTCGGCCACTGCGCCGCCCGAATAAACCTCGTTTAAACAATTAATGTTTACACGTAGTTCGCTAGCGACGAATTTTTAAAACGCAGTTTAAATTTCGTTTTTGAAACTGCCCGTATTGCTCTTGCAATTTATGTTTGAGCAACCCAGGAAGAAGAATGATTATACAAGATATTTGTTTGTTGAGTTACTCGGCGTGATGGCATGGCAGGTAAGCTGCGTTACAACAACTAGTAACTCAAAAATAAGCAACAAGAGTTTCCAAATTAAATGATAAAACAAATAAAGTGTCACAGGTCTGTCGTTTTCTATAACCATTGTAAATAAGCAATATCAAATACTTGACTATCAGCTCCAAACAACCATTCTAGAAACACAAATTAGAGCTTACGAAGGACAGGATAATAAAACCAGTTCCGGTTCAAGAATTTTTGCTGAAGCGAGCCAATATCACAAGTTATGAACTGTCTCACTTTCTATAAAGTATTAGTTTAACTGATGTTGTTGTTTCTAATAATTAGCTAGCCGTAAGCAACTGAACTAAGTTGGTTTTGATTCGTATATAAACTTCAAGATCGTTATGCAATAAATGTTTGCGGTTTCTAATCAGAACGCTAAAAGCTTTTGAAAGTCGTGAATGAAAAGTTTGCCAAATTGTATGATACAGGTCTTTTTATAGAGGGTTGATTTAGTCAATCATGGATAAAAACTAAAATTTGATGGTAAAAAGAAATCTCACTGATCCATATAAAAATCGGAATAAAAGTATTGAGAAAATCTTAAAGGGCGGTTGCATGAGATATAAAGCAACTAAGAGGTTTCAGAAATATGACAAAGAAACGAAAATGAGCGTAAGTTGGAAGAAGACAAGTTCAACACTAGACGCTCGTAAAAACTCGATGAAATGGAGTTTGATTCTAACAATGAGTTTAAGGTTTGTTTCGAGTGTTTTCTATCTGCCTCATTTGTGAAAGGAAAAGAAGGAATTGCTTATAGACAATTCTTGACTCGAAAGTTGACAAAAACATTTTAAATACTTACGCCGGAATCTTCATGCATAGAACATTTTAACCCAAAGCTGATAAAAAAATATATAGATAATTACGACGGAATCAGCATGGATAGACAATTCTTAACTCAAAAGTTGATAAAGTAATTTAAGCTTATAAAAAATACATAGCAACTATGTAACAATCTGTATTTCTTACCTCACAAAATAATTTTTGTCTTGCCAAGAAAGCCCAAGATGGCGAAGTGCGTCATCGTTTCAATTCAGTTACACCCAAGTCTAGTGAAATCACTTCAACAGTTGAAGGAAACTTGGAAAACTGCCTAGACTTTACCAAGTTCCGGTTTATTCGAAATCTAAAGTCAATTGTTCGTATGGAATATGTTCAGTTTAGTTGTTTTTATTGGTTGAATACTCACTCCTTAGTATATTGTGCCTCTGTAAAAGAACTCTTAATAATTTGTTTCGGAATTGAATAGACACGTAAATTTATAGAGACGAAGACATACTGCTTAACAAGTTTGCGCAGCGAGAAAAAAACTGAGATTAGTCGAATAAAGGAAGAAAACTGAACGAACTGAATAGCTACATTTTTTGTAAGTCTGGTGCAGCAGCATCTTAAATTAAAACCAATCTAGCTACATTAACAGTATCGCGTGTACCGGAATATAACGAGAAGTGAACAGAAACAGAGAGCAAAAATCAAAAGTGACAAAATGTAGCATGGTGTACTAATAGAAAACCGTCTGAAACAGTAAAGAAACAGTCTGAGATAAAGATTTTGAAGTGTGCATGGTTTGTTTAAATGAAAGGAAGTTTAAACAATTTCACTGAAGACGAGGAGAATCTTAATATCCGTTTTCACATTAGACGACGGACAAGTCTCCTGACGGTTTGTTCATTTTGTGTGAAAGGTCGTCGTCTGTACGTTGACCTTCGTAAATTCACATTACAGTACGTCAACTGACGTACAAACTACCAACCGCATTATATTAAATGTTGCCAAATGCCATTCTCTTTCCTTGATACAAGGACAACTTGTTCGACTGTTTGTTTGACATATCGTAATTTAAGACGGCCTTTTGTCGATTTGTTCGTCTGGACGAACAATTCGTCCACGAAAAATCGTTTGAAAAGACGAACAAACAGGCGGGCAAACTCAGACGACTTGTTCATCCAGTCTCATACGGCTAATACTAGTAACAGTTTTTACTAAAGCAAAGTGAGCCTTGAAGCTTTCGTAATGAATTAGTATACTGTAGTGTTTAAATGCGTTAAGGCAAAATGGCGTGGTCTAAAACTCACTTAAACAAGACCAAAATGTTTGAAGTAGCTTTGGCGCCGCGGGGCATACTCGGACATACAGAAGAACTTTGTTCCTTGGTTTTAACAAAATGCGAAATGAGTTTGACTTGTCTTCACGTTATAACCAACTAGAGTCATAATAAGACAACGGTGTCGATTCTATTGTGTAAGAAGTTATTTTTTTAAAAAAGATGGACACTTGATTATTTGACTGTCTCCCAAACCACTAAAACACTGTTCAATATCTGACAGGAAAAACGAAATGGTTCTGGTTGAACTTTAACTTACACTAGAAATGTACGAAAATGCCTTTGATAAGCTTCAGAAATCGTAGCTATGGTTAAGACTCGTTTTTAAATCATGACTTGTGAGAGACGATTTTTTTAATATGCTGTGTATGGATTACCGTTCTTTCCTTGCCAAAATCTTGGTAACTTTGCATACATGCCACCAGTTATACTTCCGCTCTTTATAAGAGTTGAACCAGACTAAATATTCAAAGAATTTCTTGATCTAAAAGTGCTGGGGAGTAAAAGCAGTGCATGTTTTCGACGACTCTACTTATTTCAAACAATAAATGGGCGGCTGTACAAGATATATACGGAAACACTCAAATTGTTCAAGACACGGACACTGTACCCTTGAATTGATAGAATATAAAGTAGTGAAGTTTAGTTAAATAGAAATTACTATTGTGATGATGCGTTACCTGTGATAACGTATGAAAAGCTGGAAATTGTTGTAACCTTTGGAGCGTTTTTTGGTGTCCACAGCTATATAGCTGGTCTTTTGACTTTTGTGGTTTTGCTGATACTCATTTCATTGCTGGAAGAATTCATAATTTTGGTTATTAACTCCTTATAAGGTTTGTTTCCTTGTGTATCGAAACTTCGCTGTAACAAAGCGTTTGGCTGTACAAACAATAGCTAATGTTCTTGGGGGTTTTAATTTGTAGAAGTTTTTGCACATGCAAATTGAAATATTTGATGAATTAGTAACTTTTTTTTGGCTAATTAGACGAATAAGAAACTATTTGTATAAACTAAACCATCTCTCAAACATTATACCCATTAGACCTGCGCTTATCGCATATCGGTCTATTGAGCCACTTAGGCTCGAGTTTAGAACTTGTTGGGCGCTTTAAATGTTTTAACCCATAACACCATCTACTTATGATAATAAGACGCAGTTGCTACCCGACATTTCATTTCAGTCCCGAAACCAGGATTTTTTGTGTAAGGGTGCGATCGATCAAGGAGACGGATCAAACGAGCGCCGAAAGCGCAAGTCTTAGGGGTCCGGGGGCATCCTCCTCCGGAAAATTTCGAGTATTAAATTAGGTTGTCTGAGACTGACGTGTAAAACAGAGGTAAAACCAACCTTAAAAGCCTGGATATTACTCAACTTTTGAGCTTCAAAATAAATTTAGAAAAACATGGACGATAATGTTGCTTTTTCAAGTGGTTGGTCAACACAACTGAAAAATGGACCTTAGCTGCCTTTGGGGGGGGGGGGTGAGTGCCCCTATCGCACCCTCCTCCCTACGGGGCTGTGTGTGATTTTTGCCTTTCGCGAAAAGCGTACAGCAACCGCATTTTTAGTCGGCATGGATACGCGAAGCGTATTTTATTTAAATTTCACCCAACACTCTTTGTTCGAAATAAACTGCATGTATCCAAAATATGTCTTGTTCATGCAAATTAACTGCAAAACAACTAAACTTTAATGTATCCACAGCTCATTCCGGCACAGATCCCTTTGACTGATCCCCGTGTTCGGTCTTCGCTTGAGGCAGTTCGAGTTGTAGAACAGATTACTTTACTCTGAGATAACCTACAAAATTAAGAAATAGGTTATTTGCACGGGTAGTGTCAACAAAAAAACCCGCATTTTTGTTTCCATGATTTGATCTTGTTAACAAAGTGGTCATTTTTTTTAACTAGTGCAATTTTTACGATTTCTTTGACTCACGCGTCCACACTCCTATAGAGAAAGCAAGACAAAACACTCGAGTCCAATCTAGAAAGCCCACCGAACGAAGCTAAATATATTTCCAATATTTATCCTTAAAGCTACAGTCCCGCCGCACAACCCATGTTTCGAAGATCATTTTCAACTCTAGCCATGTTGTAACTTCTCTGACTGCGAGCGACACCAGACGGTTGACGTTTGTTCCCAAGCGGATTTGTTAAACGAATAAATGAAGAAATTGAAGCTGAAACTGCGGACGAAGCCTTCGAATACCTGATCAAAATTGTACAGTGGCTTGTTTATACGGTTCCGCATTACATTCGAATGGCTTCCATTTCCGCGTGACGTCAAAACCTCGGAAGGAAAAGAGGAATGAAAATTATTTTCAAGTGGAAGTTTTTGGTAACAGATTTTGTTGCAGATTTTGTTACCTGACGATAAATGAGAATTGGCTCGCTTGTTTGTGGGGAAAATAGTTTTCATGCTCTTAGGCTGAAGTATAACTACCGAAGGAACACAGATACTCTACAAAGCAGGATAAAAAACGTACAAATACAAACTAATTGCAACTTTAATTTGGCGAGATCACAACTTCGTTCTTGGCGCGTGGTTCGAATTACTGGTCTCATGTAGTTGCCCCTTAGGTCTATGATTAGGTATTTGCTTAATTGATTCTAACATGAAGCACAGATTCACCTTACGGATATATTATTCCTAGCGGCCAGCAGGACATATGTACCCGTTTTTTCATCACAGAACCAAGCTAAATGACCTGTTCCCTTTGTGAGTTCATGTAGCTCAGTGGGTAGAGTGTCCTATTGGTAATTAGAGGGTCAAGGGTTCGATTCCTGTTAGTTTTTCTTTTTAAGAAAGAAGCTTGTAATAACTAGAACATTTATTTCGCCCATTAGTTAATTCCTGACCATAATAAGTTTGGGTTTGCCTTGACACAAAAAAACATTTATTATAAATATAATATCGCTTTTTTCGTAGTTTTTCCTTCTATACTGAGTATTTGAGTTTTGTATGGTAATACAGCTATTTTTCAAATACTTTTTATATAATTTATTTTTAACTTGAGTAGACTTCCTCATTGCAAATGCAACCCAAGGTTTCGATCGTGGTTGGAGGTCTTGCTTCGAAATTTGTTTGATTTACTGGAATGAAAAACAAATTTTTGAATTTATACTAGCTCTGAATTTTTTTACAAATTCTTAAAAACGATAAAACTCCGTCAGTTTAACATAACCAAACTCTGAGCCAATATGACGTAAATTTAGAAACGTGACGTCATTGTGACGTAGATTAAGGAACGCTACTCCTTGTACAGCCATGTCAGTTGAAAATTCCGGAAGATATGTTGCAGTGGGATTTTATTCTCTGTTTCTTTAAAATTTTCTTCTGACGTATATTTGTTTTGATACAACACGACGTCAGTTGCTTAGTCTACCGATGACAGTGAGCCTGTTGTTGTTGATGGTGAGCAGCAAGGGTTAAAAAAATAATTATAGAGCTTGAAAACTCCTAAGAAACTCGCAAAATTTTTCAAACCAAAAAGTTTCAGGAAATTGATAGCAATAGACCTAATTCATAAATGGCGGCGACTGTAACATTCTTTAGAAAGTTTAACTCCAGAACGAGGCTGGTAGGGATAATTTGAGTGAGACAAAAAAAAATTAATGACATATGAATAAGGTCTATATAATCAATGACAATACTGAGACCTTCAGTCATGAATGGCGGCGATTTTAAAATTTACTAGCCTCGTTTTTGGTAACATACTCTTTTTGAAACTCAAGGACGAGGGTGGTAGGGCTGAATTCGAATTGAGACAAAAGAATATCAAACTCGCCGCTATTTATGAATAAGGTATATATAACATACTTTGAAGTGCCTAATAATAGTATATATCAGAATAGTGCAGTGGTACAGGGTGGAAAAATCTTTCAAAATTAATAATAGTATAGAATGGAATAGTAGTAAAGGGTGGAAAGATTTCAAATACAAGTTTGTAAAATAAACCATGATATTAACAAAAAAAAGTATGAAATAGCTTTTTTTCTTGGAGATGGGTGCTGCTTCTTGTCAAAAATGAGGATTGAAAAATGTGAACACTGAGCATTGTGTCCCAGAATAAGAATATTGATAGTCTGAAAATCTGCAGTGGAGATGCTTGGCTTCTGAAACCCAGAAATTAATAATAGTACAGTCCGAAATATAAGGCCCATATAGAGTGGAGATTTAGTCAAAAATAAATAATAGTACATTTGCTATTATTAAGGACTTTAGAGTATAGAATACCCTTCGGCTGCACCTAAGGAAAACGCATGATTTAACCAAATTCAGGCTGGCCTAAAAATGTGTAAGATTAATTAACTTAATTCTATTCAACACTGGTGTATATGTATGATACTTTTTTCTCTAGTCATGCTGTGATATTATATTTTTTAATTGTAAAACATACTTTTGTCTAAAAGTTTGTTCTAAACAGAGCCCCATTCAAACCAGTCTTGCTGAACTGGGCACCTCTGTATAAATATTGTTATAAATAAAAAAAATAAGTATCAAATTAACAAATTTAAAATAAAACTGTTAGAAAAGTAATGCGCTTTTCAATAAAGCCGGACTAGTCGAAATATCAGCTTGAGCAGAACGTTTGAAGGCTTGGATATTGGAAAGATTGGTAGAGGTAGACAGTTGTGACTCCATATTACAATAGTTCTAGAGAATAAGTATTGTTCTCGGGGGGGGAGGAGTTGGGGGGGACTCCCTTGAAAGTAGGTTGGGGTGCTCGACGGACGGATTTGAAAATGATCTTAAAAGGTACGCATTAATTAACAAAGAGGCTGATATGATACCCTAGAAGTATGACACGCTGGGAAAAAAATCTGCCGAAAACTGCCAAACGTAGCCTGCAATTTTTGGTCAGCGGCTTTTTACAGAGAGAATCAGAGAAGATTAAAGATGGC
>JAOBRD020309520.1:0-21846 GCA_027575215.2 Hydrozoanthus sils | reverse complement strand
GAAGATCAAGTTTCAAAACTTCATATCTGCATTAGTTTTAGGGAAATGTTTACAAAATTTTGCAATTTTGCTAATACAGATGCGCTGAATTTAGCAATGGCCACAGTTTCTTGATATGTTTATATTTTTGCGTGAAAAAGGTCTATTGAACATGAAAATGATTGAAAATTAAATTAAATGTGACATTTCTTTAAATTACTGATACAGGATTTGGCGCTGTGTACTATGATTTAAAAAAAGATCAATTACTTGAGCTGGTTGTCACACATTTATTGGAATTTTACTGTCAGAGTGATATCTCAGAGGAAACAAATTTTCATTGAATATAGTTATAGAAAAAATTATTTTTATAAATAAAAAATGTCTATTCAAAATCACGCAGAACAAGGGAGCCAAGTGAAATTTTCTCAAAGCAATTGCTACAGTGAAGTGACATTGAATCCATAGAAATTAGGTTTCACAGTCCCGTTAAATAAATACAATTTGCAGCATGAAACACTTTAACCATGTGTAGTTGTTTGGCACTACTTAAATATTGTATGCTAGCATCTAAGTTTCACTAGTTTTAACTTTTGTAGAATTGTTAAGGCTTAGGGAATCCAGTTTTCAGTTGTTTTTTTTTTACTCAGTGTGGGTTTTTGATTTTCCTGATTTTGTCTTTTAGTGTTTGGGGTTGCATTCCCTTCCATCATTCCCTTCCATCATTCTGTGGTTCCGCTGAATAGGGTTGCTCCCAAGAAAGCATCAGAAATTTAGTATTACAACCTTGAAAGTATTTCAAGGTTGTAAGATTTACTTTTAAATTCAAAGCATGAAAATTAATACATAATGGCATATTAGGTATGGGTAAGGTTTTAAGACTTGAGGTTATACAGTGATTAAATGTTTTAATACACCAACAATTTGTAGCCTAGTAGTACATGAGAAAAGACAAAATATCTATTTTGTTTATAAAGTTTACTCTATTTCTCTATAATAAACTTTCAAAAAGGAAATTATTTTAAAATAACCTATCAGCAAGACAAGTGTTTAAGTCAGTTGTTACTAAGACTGCATGTAACATATTCAACAGCCTTGCATTGCATCCAGAGAAAGTGTTGGTAGCCACTGGTCAGGTTGGAAAGGAGCCATACATATGTGTCTGGGACACAGAGACATTGGAGACTGCATCCATTTTAAAGGACGGGCATCAGAGAGGAGTAACTTGCCTTGCGTTCAACCATTCAGGGGGTGTAAGTATACTTTGGCTATCAACATGGTAGCTAAGCCACCACAACACAATGATATCAAGAACAACATTTCTTAAGAAAAATTGATCAAATGTTTGCAGTGTGATATGTTTATTAACCCTTGGAGATAGTTTTTGTATATAGTTGTTCCTTAGTGGCTGTTGCCCACACTTGTGAATGCTTGCATGTGTGCAGTTCTATGTTATCACATGTGTATGAGTTCAGGCAGAGCTCTTTGAAGGTGGCATTATAAACAGAGTTCAGCTACTGTAGCATCACATATTTCCAATACCTTTAAAATATCATTCATGGGTTAAAAGGTGGACATTCCTCGTGTTCAGCTTTTCCATATGAAAAAGACTGATAAGCATGAAGGATCATAAATACATAAAATTATAGTACTTTATTGGTTAAAAATCTCTAGTGATCTACATCAGAAGCTTAAAATAAGTGTTAGATATACCACTTTGGTTTGTTTAATGGTGGTCAGGAAATGCTTAGAAAACCTATGTGATGCAAGATCAAAAGCTAATACTAAGGTTCTGAAGAGACAATTTACATCTTACAGTACCTATCACCTATTGTACATGCTCCCATACTAATGGCTGTCTTAATTACTAACCTAATTAGCCTATGTTTTTACTATAATTATACATGATGGAACTTGTTTTGATAATGATGTTGATAATGTTGTATAAATTTAATTAGTTTATTACGGCAAGTGATTCAGACACATTTACCAACAATTTTTGTGGCATATCTCAGTCCTTGGAAAAGGTTCCTGAATTCACTGAATTCGGAGGTTATTAAAATAGAGCTTTCTAATGTCCAGTCAAATCTTTACCACTTACTAAGAGGTTATTTAAATTGGCTTAACTGGTTATCTCTAAGAGATTGTCTTGTCAATATATCACTATATGACAGAGTTTAGTCATTGGTAATACAAACTGTTGTAAATTTTTAATAAATGGAGTTTAACGACAGCAATATTAATACAAATTTGGATGTTGTCTGTGTTCATGATAGTTACTGAAAGCTGCCATCTTACAGTAAGAAGAATTTCTGTCTTATCGAATCAATTCAAGTTTTAATGCTTCTGCACACAGCACCTTGTATCTGTTGGACTGGAAGATTATCATATGGTTGTGGTATGGGATTGGAGGAAGGGAAAGATACTGGCATCAGCTAGGGGACACACTGACAGGGTAACTTCAAGTTTGTACAATATTTTAGCTTTAGCCATGGCAGGCTATCAATTTTACACGTGTAATGCATGGGCGTGGGGGCCAGGGGGACACTGGCGCCCCCAATAATTTTTTGGTTAACCACAATAACTTTTGAATAGGAGTTTCAAATCTTATAACAAACTGTTAAAATTTCAACTGTACCTCCCCTCCCCCCCCCAATAATTTTTTGCTTCTGCCACAGATGTATTGTAGTTTGCTGAGCATGCATCAAAAATGTAAACTTCACCCAGGGGGGTCTGTCCGGGGGCAATTAATTATTTTTCTTCCCTAGAAAATGTTTGAGTTTTGCTAAAATTGTCATTTAACAAAGTTCAGTGCCAGTGAAGGAAGGGATTTTACAACTATTCTTGAATTCATGCTTTTCTGGTGGCCAAAACAGTAGCATTGCTAATTATGTAAGAGAAATACTTAGATCTGTCAGCGTGAGAGTGTGAGTTTACATAGAAATTAATATGACTCTTGCTCACTGTATGAGACTTGAGAGCTCTGACTAGAGTAACTGCTGTGACATGTGAGGAATTGGTATTTGTATCTTTATTAAGTGGCTATACAGATAACTTTGACATCTTTTACTGTACAGTAAGGGAGTAGATGAAAACTGTCAAATTTGAAACTTAAAGTTACATTGTTATGATTTACGATAATTATTACTTGTTATAACATGCAATTCCCCATGTCGATTGCAGATATTTGACATTCAGTTCAACCCTTTTCAAGAAAACGTACTTGTAAGTTGTGGTGTAAAGCATATTAAATTCTGGAGTCACTGTGGCAATGCACTACAGCCAAAGAAAGGTACATTTTATCTTTATTATGTTATGAAAGTCTGTAATTACTGGCAGTGAACTGTGTTTTTTATAAATGCATTATTGGAAGATGACTTTTGTGCTAGTTATTGAGGATACATGTACGTTCATATGTACATTGTGTATACGTGCATGTATGTCCATATGTACATGTATGTAAATACTTTAGATGTGCACTTGCCAAGCATTCTACAGTATTCACAGTTTCTTAGACTCTCACCAAGGTTCAGACTGACAATATAGGCACCATAATAAATTATTATGATGATCCTTAAAACAGACCTCAGAAATGTTTGCAATTTAGTAGCAAAATTGTTTTGAACAAACTATATTACCTATATTATTTTTATTATATTATTATTTTTATTTTAATCAGTAAGAGTAATGAAGCACAGTAGTAAAACTTTCCTTGTTTGATGTACACAAAATTTGGTGGCAGGTGTCTTTGGCAAAGCAGGGGAGATACAGACCAACTTGTGTTTGGCATTTGGTAGCAGTGATGTTACATACTCAGGAACTCTTAATGGAGAAATCTATGTGTGGAGAGGGTCAAGCTTGGCCAAGACTATACCAAATGGGCATAATGTAAGTCGAAGTATACACAACTGTTTCTATAGGCAGAATATTTGTTTCTTTATTTAGTACCCTAATTATTTTATGTACTTTAAAATTGAAATACTTTCAAACATTGCAGTAAGTATGCTGTGCTACTTGGAGAGTAAAGAGTTTACTTCCTGTGCAGTCTGTTGATTACCCTTCTAAATTGTTTCAATTAAGAAATTATTGACAGAATAGTTTCTGTAGAAGTTTCGAGTGTATGGTTTAACAAATTAATTACAGAACTAAAGGATAAAATAATGTTGCTAACCTAATGCTCTGGACATTGTAAGTCAAGTTACTCTAAAACAACCAAATTTTTGATCAACTTACATTGTAAAGTTGATAACTTTGATCTTTACTGTAAGGCACTGATCATGAGGAGATGTTTTTGCACCTTAAAACTTTCTATTCTGAAAATTAAAACTGTTGTTATGTACTTTATAAGTGATTAATGTAGTCTGGTTTAGTGATTCTAAAAATAATGTTTAAATTAAAAGTTCTTAGTTTTACTACAACTTGTCCCATTCTGCCTGTGAATTAAATTAATTACCATACACATTGTATGATAATTAATTGTGGATATCAGCTCTTAATTCTAACCAACAGTTGGTCAACTGTTAGCTGACATTTTGCTGATAGGAGCCAGCTACAAACCTAGTGTAAGCTTTGCCTGTGTCTTTTTAACAAATAAACAGCTCCCTTGTGTCTTGTTGCCAGCATTGGCCTTTGAACCTTTGTTGAAGATGAACCCTCAGTTTCTCGCACTAGCTACAGCCCCTATCGGTTGCTAGTTTTTGTTGTCAATTCATCAGTATTGAAGAATGAACAAGATGTTTAATTCGGTTTTTTTTTCGAAGAAATCAAGCCTTGCAAAAGTGTTGAAAAAAGTCTACATTGTGAGATTCTTAACAAGAATGATTACACATGGCTTAATGTAATATTGATTATATTCAACTTCTAACTTCTTTTGATCAGAAATAGCAACAGCTTAGGTGTTTCTACATTTCATTTCCATATTTCCACAAAAAAGGTGAATTGCCTAGACTGTTGTCAGCAAAGATAGTAAATTTCAATACATTTAAATAGACTTTTCGTATTATGTTCATTTTTTAGGACAACAGACAAATAAAAAATATTTGAAGGTTGCCTCACATAATTATGCGTACTGCAAGAAATTTTCTTTTAAATCCATTCCTGATTAGTTTCTATTTTTGCCTTCCTTTTCATCCACTACTGTACCTGCTATTTTGTAAGTAATTTTGATGTTCACTTTTCTGCACCAATTTAACCCCACAATTCTATTTTACATCAGAGTAAAATTTTGTCACATCAATACTGCAAAAACATGGTCTAGTTGATTACTTCAACCAACTTCACAATTACAAATTTAATAGACAGTTCAATGAAATGTTGCCAACTGCTGGCTGTCTGTTGGGAAACACATGGTGATCAATAAGGGGAAAAAATTAGCAACAGTCTTGCAGTTTTGCAAGGTCAACTATTCTATACAACAAGCTGACACAATACATGATTGCTTTCAAGGGTGCAGTTTTCAGTATCCATAGAAACAGTGATGGGTTTGCTACAGGTTCAAAGGATGGCACAGTTGTATTGTGGGACACAGACTTTAAACCCATAACTAAACTGGAAGTTATTGGGTCAGCTGTTGGATATGAAGGTGTGTACAGAACATAACAGAAACTGACTTGAAGAAAATTTGTTTGATGAGGGTATTTAATGTTTTAATCCTAGGGGGTACTCCATTCTGCAATGGGTGTAGATGATTGTCAAATCATTCTTTTAGGGGTAAAAACAGGGATCTGGTATTTTTTAGGGTAACTTTTTAAGAAAAATAATTATATGGTAACTATCATGATGTTTTCCTGACCCTTTCGAGCAAAAGGTGTTTGAAATTGATGTTTCTAGAACTATAAGGAGCTTCAAAATTGTAAATTTGCTCATTTTAGCTGGTGTATCTTTTTTGGCAGCAAGAATCTTGCCACACCCAACTTTGTAAGACTGATATTTTTTAGGGGTTTATTTTTTGAAAGTTTCTCGCAGCTATCCCTGCCCTATGATATAACATGGGAGACCCCTGGGAAACTATTAAGTCTAAGGTCCAGAATATCATTCAATTCAAGGTTTTACTGTATTGGTTTTATGCTTTCAATAAAAAAAAAGACAGCGAACTCCATATTTGGTTCTGCTTGGTGTCAAACATTAGTGATCAACAGATTTTGCACAAAACAGTGCAAAACTTCTAAACTCGTTTGTTTCATTTTGAAATAGTGAATAAGCCAATTGTTGTTTACTCAAAGTCTTCAACTTCTGGACAGCCCTAATAAAAGTTGGGGCATACAGTTAACTGTATGGGGTTTGGATTATCTGTATTATTATTTTTGTGAAATTCTGCCATTGTTATTTTTGCTGAAGGAGCAGATTGAATTTAGTAACAGCTTGCCAAATATGAAAGACAGTTGTGCTAAACTTAAGCTTTCTATCTTTTTTCTTTCAACCCAGCAAAATGTATACATTTATGATATAGATTTGATATAACACTTGCTCTGATTGGTCGAAAACTGTGTTTTATCAGAGTATGGATCATAGTTACTGTGATAACTTTTACTTTTTGCAAGGGAAACAACATGGCATCCCCATGAGGAGGAGATTGAATTCCCTGATTTTCAGTTGCGTTTTGACTGGGAAGATGAACAAAACACTATAAGCATTTCTAATAAAGTATAGGAGACTAACAAAACAGGATTTTGTGAATTTTCCACAGAGGAAATTAACAACATAGTAACTCAAGCTGATACGAAAAATGCTAAGCAAAATATAAAATGGGCAAATCACGTGTTTGAAGTTGTAAAGACTGAAATGCGAACAAAAACTCAAACACCATTATTTCCCTTTTAAGTTTTTTAAAAAAACTCAAATGCAGATAGTATTAAGAACTCAACAACAAAATTATGAACACACAAGAAATTAAATGATGATGAAGTTACAAAGGATTAATTCTAGGCTTGCTGACCAGCAGTACAAGTTGAGAAAGAAGTGGAGATGTACTACATGTTTGATATTCCATTTTTCTTGATGGACTAAGCTGTTATAAGAAGTACATTAAAAAACTAAATCCTTCCTGTAAAGCTTTGTTTCATTACCCGAAGAGATCTTTCCATTCAGACGAGTCAACACGTGGTACGCCAAGAACAGGCCTCTCGTTGTAAACAATTTTAAAAGCTTCAGAGCTGTGATGAAAGAACTTCTCTTTCGCAAGTTTATACCAACCACTGTGTAAGAGCAACAGCCATTACCATCTGGTCAGATGCCCAAGTACCATCAGAACACATTATGGCTATCCGGGGCCATCATAATCTGGCGTAATGTACTTACAGTATCTACAAACAAACTTTAACTGTCATCCTTTAAGCCGCCAAGTTGCAAGCTTATTCTGACATCCTGAGGAGTGTCACGAACGAAAGGCTGGTTGAAGCTTCGCAAACAAATCGTTCGCTGCAGTCAGTTTGCAAAAAAAAATGCTCAGCTCAGAGCACTATTTCATTCCTGTAACACTCATAACATCCAAGTATACATAGACTCGACTCATTATTGAGTAAACATTTAACTGAGCAATGCTCTTGAACTAACTTTGCAGACTTTGTTGGCGAGTTGTAAGAATTTCAACTTTGATCAACACTTGGTTTTTGAGTAAATAATTTAAGTTCAATTCGTATCTTTTCTTACGATGAGAACGAGCAGTCCGAAGTTTAAAAAGTGTGTGTTTTAATGAATTAATTCTATCTTGGCTTACGATGTTTTATATAACGTTTTGTGTTCTAAAATATTTACCATGAAATTCAGTGTACTCAAACTATGTTAGCATGCATTGAGAATTATAGACAAAGAAACTGGTATTACATCAACAAATTTCGTTGAAATTTACTATATTATAAAACAATTAAAACATCCTAAACCGTGGTTAAGTTCCTGATTGGCCTTACTATTGGAACTAAAGACGAATTTTTTTATATTTTCAAGTCATTATACCATCAAAATTAAGCGACTGAATGGTTATGTTCTAAGGACCAATGATTGAAGCTGATAGAGTTTTGAGGAACCGGGCCCTGCAGAAGAATAGAGACTACTGAAGTTCAGTACTTGCTTTTGACATTTTTCTCAGGTTTGTCAGTGAGGAGTGTGTGTTGGCAGGGAGAGAGAATACTTGTTGGCACAAATGCAGGTGAAGTCTTTGAAGTAATGGCAAAGGACAAGGATAACCCAAGGACCATAATCCAGGTACATGTATGCCAAAGTTTGAAGTTGTGTAAAGGTTCTATAGATGTACATACAGCAAGGGTTTATTAATCGTTTTTATTTTGACCCTGAAAGAAACGAAGTACTGTAAGAGTGTACAACTCCCGCTTGGGTCTTGCTGCACAACTGTGTATTATTGTTGCATTTCCGGTGTTGCTATTTTAAGAACTAACATGTAGTTATCAGTGACAATGCTTCCAGCTGGCTCTGGGAGCAAACTGTTGATCAAGTCTGGCTGCCAACTTTAATCAACCAGTAGTACATCTGCTCACCAAAAACTAAGTCTAGTTTCATTCTGTTTTGTTTGCATTCGAACTCTTGTTCTGACCTTTGATACATATAAAATCCACAAATGTTCAGAACCGAAGAATTGACTTGTGATGCATCAAGACCCTAGTACATATACTCATGACAGTATACGATATTAGTGCTCAAAAGTCATAGAACACAATTGAGAAAGTGCTGTAAGCTAAGAGACGGCACAACGTACTGAGTGTCATCCAGTCAAGATACACGCCCTAATTTTTCACATGCAATGTATTAAACCAGACTTTGACAAAAGTGGAAATGGGGTTGTTACTTGAGTTTGGTTGTTTCACAACTTTTTAAACAACTTGTAGATAAGAGAATGAACTCTAGTTGATACGATTAATTTCCATTGAGGTGAAGACTGTTGCGTGTTGACTTAACATACCTTAGTAATCTGTCATTCCAGGGTCACGCGGAAGGAGAGCTATGGGCTTTAGCCGTCCATCCCAAGAAATCTATGTTTGCTACCGCAAGTGATGACAGGAGCGTTCGGTAAACTGCTTCACTGTTAGAAAAGAATTCACCCAAAACATGAACTTGCTAAGTACCACATCTATTGGAATTAGCGCCCTGGGCGCGAGTTCATTTTTTTGCCCTTTTGGGTGGGCACTTATTCGAGGTGGGCGCTACTTAATTCGAGGCTGGGCACTAATTAACTTTTCACGATTTTCAGCAAGTAGCAACTTTATTTTGCGTGATTATAACCAATGAAAAAGGCTTCAAGATTTTCAAATTTTGCTCAGGATAATCAATTTCACTCTCAGTGTGCGTCCTTGATGTCCGATAATATAACGTCATAAGTTTAACAATATGCTGTTAAAGATACTTGAAAGGACATGTGCCAATTGAAATGTCCTTTCTTATCTACACATTTCTGACAGCGCACAATGATAACGAGATTGATATAAAGGTTACAGGATCAAGAAGGCTTGAAAACGGACTTGTTGTCCTTGGGGTATGTACTTGTGCGAACGCCGAGCAGAGCTGTTGCCTCAAAGTTTGAGTGGGAGATTTTGTAGCTAAAAGAACTTTGTGCAAAAAGAATTTTGTGAAATTGCAGTTAAAAGGTTGAGGAGGAGCCCGGCGTTCTAATAGGCTGTCGGGTTATGATATTATCCATTGTAAGCCATTGATGAAATGACATAATCGAAACTTCTCTTGTACACTTCACTATGAGTGTGCACTTTCTGTTTTCTTCTTATTAGTGTTTTTTGGGGGGTGGGGTGGGCACTAATTATTTTTTTCCCACCTTTTGGGTGGGCGCTTATTCAAGGTGGGCGCTAATTCGAGGTTGGGCTTTTATTCAAATAAATACGGTAAATCAAGACTTCAATAACAAAGAACTTGACTGTAGAAGCCGCCCCCCCTGCTTTGCGAACTGATATTGGTCCTGAATAAGACTTCAAACGGTTGTTCAAGCCGATTCAATCTCCAACAGTATGCATCGACATAAGGTAGTTCGGTACAGTATGTGGTAAGGACCATGATCTTGATTGTGACACAGGTTATGGAGTTCATCTGATAAGACGTTGCTAGCGAGAACAGACCTGGATCAGAAAGCTAGATCTGTTGTATTCAGTGGTGATGGTTCTCAACTGGCCGTTGGGCTTGGAGATGGGTCATTCATGATCTTGAAGGCGAGGTGAGACAGCAGTAATATTGGCAATACCAATAGTGATCACTGCCGTAGAACTGTTGCTCATTGCTGAGTTAAAGCAGTGTAAGATACGGGCTACGGCTTGTTATTGAGTTACAGATGAGTAGGATAGGAGCTACGGCTTGTTATTGAGTTACAGATGAGTAGGATAGGAGCTACGGCTTGTTATTGAGTTACAGAAGAGTAGGATAAGAGCTACGGCTTGTTACTGAGTTACAGAAGAGTAGGATAGGAGCTACGGCTTGTTATTGAGTTTTATTACACAGTATAACGTAGGATACGAGCTATCGCTTGTTATTGAGTTAAGTAAAGTAAGATACGATCTATGGCCTGTTATCGAGTTACAGTAGACTAGGGTAGGCAAGCAATTGAGTAAATTGGATCAGAATAGGATGTGGGTTATCGCTAATTAATGTAGAGATATCTTGCTAAGTAACAGAAATCAGTGTTTTACTGTAAAAGATTTTGTACAAAATTACATCCGGGATACGAGTGATATATTAATTATTTTTCCATACCCTCACTAGTGAAGGTATCGCTGACGTAATTTCTTTGTTTTTCCCGCTCATTTCGACGCAAGCAAACACTCATATCTATACAATAAAAAGAAAATTACACGTTGACGCGAACTTCATATGTTCTCGCCACCATGTAATATCGTCAATTCATTGAACTGGGCAGAGTAAGATATGACTTACGGCTAGCTTTTAAATTGCACTAGGAAAAGATATGAACTATGGCTAGTTATTTAAAAATTAAATTAGGGGAAGATACGGACTGTGGCTAATTATTGAATTAAAAATTGTATGAACTATGGCTAGTTATGATGTAAATTAGGGCAAGATATGAACTATAGCTAGTTATGAAATTATATTAGGGCAAGACGATGAACTGTACTGGCTAGTTATTACATTACAACTTGGCAAGATATGAACTGTGACTAGTTAAGTTACAACAAGGCAAGGTACGAACTATGGTTAATTATTAAGTCACTAATGGGCAAGACGGGAAATATGGTTAGCTATTGAGTTAAGCAGAGCAGGGTATAGTAATTCGACGACTAGAGAACGGTTTTAACTTTTGTTTAGGGACCTTTCTGAAGTGGCACACATTAAAGACCGTAAAGAGGTTATTCATGAGATGAAGTACTCCCCAGACGGTCAGTACCTTGCTGTAGGCTCCAATGACAATTTTGTTGACGTGTACGCTGTAGCCCAGAGGTACAAAAGGGTCGGGGAGTGTAAGGGAAGCTCGAGTTTCATTACACATCTAGATTGGTCGAAGGACGGCAGGTACATACAGATCAACTCTGGGGCCGCGGAGCGCCTTTTCTACAAGATGCCAGGTCAGAATTTGTTTTATTTTTTAAAACCGAACATGTGTTCGCTCTATTGTTTGAAGTTTAATATAACCTGTACCTTTAGATGAAACACACAACATTTTAAAGTTTATCAAACGTGTTTTGACATTACTAGTGTTGTCTTCAGTGGTGCAAGAAATGAGTGTTACAAGAAAATATAATTGTTTATATATTAAAATAATGTATAATAAAATTACAACGACAATTGTTTGGTTTTTTTTACAATAATAACTGGATTGTTCGAAGACAAAAAAGGAATTATAAAGATAGTTCAAGGTTTGTTTACTTGACTTGGGAATTAAGTGAAGGCTTTTTAAGTTTAATATTAATGGCTTCTTTAATCGTGAGTTGGAATTGTGTTGAGGCAACAATCTAAGATTTGGAAGCACTCTGTAGTACAAAGAGTGCAGCATTGCGAAGAGTGCTCTAGTTGTTTGAAAATGTGAGAAGCCCTGTCGTCATTTGCTCGTGAATGCGGGTTGCAAAATGTCGGCACGTCTCTCCGACCTGACAGGCTGCCATAGCCCATACAGGAAAATTTATACACAACCCGCGAACACAGCCCATTTGGGACGGGGCACTTGAGCCTTGTCCCTTTTTTATACATATGTTTTCTAAGTATTCGTGAAATATTACTGTGTTGCAAGTTTTGTTGACAATGCCGCTACTGCCATTGTTTTGGAGCTGTATCGGGTGCTTGGGCTTTAATAATAATAATAATAATAATAGTTAATCTTTATTGAGGATGCCAACATAACAAAAGAAGTGGTTTACAGAAGGGTCCTCTAAAGGTAACTATATATAAATATAATAACGTAAATACAATCGAAAAAATATGAAGATAAAACTACATTAATTTAAAAATTAACATGCATAAAACCATAACTATTTAATTAAAATAGCGCTTTCTTAATACCACGCTTAAAGTAGCATAAGGTGGGCACATCTCTTAAGGAAAGGAGTAAGGCATTCCAAACGTCTGCTGCAAAATTTATTGTTATCCAGTGCCCCCATCTTCTGTGTGCGGATGATTTGCGGAAATTTCGCTTGGATCGTGTTTTATAGTTATGATAGTTGCTGTTAAAAGAGCAGTGAAAAGTGTGCATGAAAAGGTTATTAACTGCCTTAAACATAAAAATAGCACGGTGCTCAGCTCTCCGCCTTTCTAGAGGTTTAATTTAGCTAAATTAGTGGGCATAGGGTTATCGTAAAAGCTTCTCTCTTCATGCCATCGAACCTGTGCCATGTTCGTAGAACTGAGGATAATGGTTATACATTATACAGAATATAGACATTCTGGTGGCCCTAAAATTCCTGAAAATCCCTATTTATTTTTGCGTGCCCAAAAAAAGCCCTACTTTACTTTTATGGCCATTTTTTAGTTTTTCCGAAGAATCCCAGATTTTGTATAAGAAGTTTGTATTTGCACTAAATTCTGAAGACGATCCTTCAACAACTTGTATCACTCTAGCTGAACATAAAGTCAATGCCAACGAGTGGTTCAGATCTCTAGTTAATATTCAATCCATATCAGTGATGTGTTGCACATTTTTTTTCTCGTCTTAATCATTGTCATTTTCGTTGACTAATTTTCTTTAGTGTATGTTTCTGTTTAAATATCAGTGAGAAAAATATAAGCAGTGTTATTCTTTCCATAAAAAGCCAAAAAAAATTCTAAAAACCCCTATTTTTCAGAGAAAAAAAACCCTAATATTCTCCCTTGATTTTGTAAGAAGCCGGCTAGATGCCTGGAAGTAATTAACATAGAATAATAAATAATTAACAAAGAAAGATAGTTTGAAAATTAGTTGAAGTCTTTAATCTGTGTGCTGGTTCTTTCTTTAAGGTGGTAAACGTATCACAAACAAGGAAGAAATCAAGGCCATTCATTGGGCTACATGGACTGGTGTATTGGGCACAGAAGTAAATGGAATATGGGAGAAGTATACTGACACTAACGATGTCAACGCAACTGATGCTTGCTTTCAACAAGAAGTAATCGCCAGCGGGGACGACTTTGGATTAGTAAAACTCTTCAGGTTTCCATGTGTACGAAAAGGTAAATGTTAAGTACTTTTGTAAACATCAGTACGAAGATATCAGAGTTTTGTTGAGTGTATTTTTTACGTTAAACTCGTGTTTGGTAGATGGTACTTGTTTTATTTTGTTGGAGTGCGCCCTTCTGACTTATTTTTTATCTTTAGTGAGTGTTTCGGATTGATTCATTTTTTTTTCAGGTTTCCGATTCAAAATTATACAAGTTTTTAAATTAATTTTCGAAAAAAGCAACTAAGTGAACGTTTCTTTTTTAAGTAGCCCGAAATTTGAGTACTTCTTGAACGCACCAAGCCTCGAGTTTCCAGATATTTTATTTGCATCATTAATTTAAGTTTCTATGATTTCACAGTCTAATCGGTTCCAAGTATTACTCTTTTCTTCCAAACAAACTATCCACTGTCCGCTTCCATGTGCCTACTGTTGTTATCCAAATAACTAGCAAGTCTTTTGTAATTTTAGTAAAGGTTTCCCTTGTAGTCGTCACATCGATCTGGTCGAAGGTGTATCGAATTATTATTAACCATTATTTGGGTTACCTAGGTGCAAAATTCCGCAAATACGTGGGTCATTCTGCCCACGTGACCAACGTGCGCTTTACCCATGATACAACAAGACTGATCAGCGTGGGCGGGGCCGACCACGCCATCTTTCAGTGGCGTTTTCTCCCAGATGGTGTCAAGCCAGAGGACCGTGACGTTCCAGAAGCAGCTTCGGGTTATGTAGACTCCAACAGTGAGGAGAGTGACTCAGACCTGTCGGATGTTGATGAACTTGATAGTGACATTGAAAATGTAGGTTTAAATCGTTCTAGACCCGAACAACATGTGTTCTTTCAAGTAAAGTTACTGTGGAATCACTTAAGCGAGTCATACAAAATTAAGAGTTTATGGAGAATATAATCATAATAAATCGACCACCTTTAACATCTCTTTTGGAAAAAAAAAGTCAAACCTTTGTTACAAGGTGAAGTTCGTGGACCTCATTCCAAACTTAAATTCTAATTAGGTGGATTTCAGTTAATGTAGTGTTTACCAACAACCTTTTCAAATCCAACGATCTTTGAGACATAAAACAGCGAAACCTTTGCATCAAATCGAAATAAGGTAATGATTGACTCATCGACAGCAATCGTTGGTGTCAATTATCAGAATTCAACAGTTGTTACTTGAATCTACATCTGCTGTTTTTGGTTTTTGTAAGGTTTTTCGTTGTCGAAGGCAAAGTACTTTTAAATACTTTTTTTTTCACTCAATTCTTCCAGGAACGTCAAATTAGTTATGACCGCACTCTGTATCGAGAGGATCTGCCGTCATTGAAAGAGAAGATGAAACTTGCCAAGTCCCAGCAAGATGGGGATGAAATCGAAGACTGCAAACTTCCTCGGCAGAAAGCTCCAAATGAGGGTTTAAGACTGGAGTTTGTGTTTGGGTAAGGGTAATTCGAAATTGTAATTGCTTTTATTCGCACCATGACCCACTATGCAATAAAAATTTACAGATTGTCAATGATGGGAGAATGAACGTTCTTACAGTTGAACCGGAAGATAAAGAGAAACGGTTTTTTTCACAAAAATACTATTCTGCTGACATGTACTGAAAGAAATGTAGTTTGAGTTCGAACAAAGGATCTGTATACAAACTGTGGTCAGAGAACAGACAATAAATAAATACTTTTTGTTTTGTAAATAGAAATTATGCAGTCGTGCAATGATTCCCGAAGATTAAAAAGATAGTGATTGGTAAGAAGCACCAGTAACATTTCTAACACTAGGCTCTTGTGCTCATAGGAATAAAATGTAATCAACCGTTGACGAAGATTCTGCTTTCTTCGGATCAAAAAATGATCAAATTGGCTTGAAAACAAAGTTGAAATATGAGAATTAAAAAGCCAAACCAAAACGACTTTTGTAAAATATATTTTGTACAACTGATATTCCGAATGGCCATACCAGTCTTCATCAGGTGCAATTGAGAATCGTTACGAAATATATTTCACAAAAGTCGTATTGGTTTGGCATGTTAATTGAATTCTTGCTCATAGCCGGTGGGGGTTGTTGTTTCATTGAGATAAAACATACTACCTCGTAGTAACTTTCTGCTCATTCTGTCTTTTGATTTTGATTTTTACAGTTGTTGTCTCTTATTACCTTTTGTTTTGGTAAGTTGTATAAAATTTTAACAAACCGCTATGCAGTTTTGATGGGTAGGACCAGGGGCGTTTGTCTTGATCGGAAAGGTTAAAAAAATGACGTCTGCGAACTTTAGCAATCAGCAGTTTATCGCGAGTCAGCAGCCACCAACACGACCATTGAAGATTGTTTCAAAATATTTGCAGATACCGGGGTTACGACTGCCGCAACAATGTGTTTTATACCCAAACTGGAGAAATTGTTTACCATGTTGCAGCGTTGGGAATCGTTTACAGTCGTGAGAACAACAGTCAGCGATTTTATAACGAGCATACCGATGACATTCTGTGCTTGGCCATTCACCCTGCAAAAGACTTTATTGCTACGGGTCAGGTTAGTAGGAAAGAGATTTTGCTGTGGTTTCGAGAGGTTTGTCTAGATGTTACTCCAAGCTTAGAGTAATTCTCGCTTATATAGATTAATACAACTCAAAAATATAGTAGGTTTTTCTTTAAAGCAACTAAGCGTTGTATCACAATGCGTTGTTGGAAACGCATCATTCTCACCTTATGAAAACGGGGCAATAGATTTGCATTCACACTAGCGTTTTTCTATCGTTTTCGCCTATCCACACTAAAGCATTTTTTTAAAAAAGGGTCAAGAAAGCGCGAGCAAGACAATTTCGTTACCAGTGTTTAAAAAAGGTTTATTTTTGTGCTTTTTGGACCGAGTGAATTCTGGTAACGAAAGCTAATTCCGTCATTTTCTTGTTAGCTAGATTGTCGCTCGACTTTAACGTGAAATGATCAATGTACAGCGGGACATACTCTTCTACTGTCACTAGCAGCTCTTGCTTCCACTTTTCAGTGTATTGTCTTCGTTTTATCATTTTTTAATGTTGCTTCTTATTATCATTTTTAACGTTTTACACAAAACACGAGCCGACCCGGCTATACATGGAAAAGGGTGACCTGGATAGGCTCAGCGAAGCAGGCCAGGCACCCAGCCATCGCGGGTCATTCCAGTTACCATATAAGGGCAACCCTGAAAAAGTAAGAAGTAATATAAACGGGTTGCCTGCCTGCATGTAAACAGGCCTTTACTGTATTAAATTTTCAGCATTTTCGGTGTGAAGAGGCCAGAGTAACATACTTTCTTTTATTTCGCACGTAAAATATCAAAAAGATACATGGTACTTGACACCTGGATGAGTTGAGATCGATTCAAGCAGTGTTTAGGATTCCAATCCTTAGATGGTTGTTATCTAAACTCAGGTGGGTCGTGATCCAACCATCCATGTCTGGGATGCTGAGCAAATGTCAACACTAGCTGTACTCAAGGGCCAACACCAGCGAGGGATTTGTGCAGTCGACTTCTCAGGTACTTCATGCAGTACTAGTCCCATTTTAAGGTTTTTGGTATGTCAGTAGATTAAGAAGAGCCGAGCTTTTTCTGGTTTTTTTTTTTTCTGAAGTTGTCTTTGAAAGACTGCGTTATTATTTTGATGGTTTTAACAAATTTACCTTACTTGGCAGCTAGAGACAGTCCAGTGCGTGTAAGTACATACAGCGACTTAGGTGATATAAAAACACTTTAAGTGCAACTAACCAGTGTTTTGGGTTTTTTTTCTTCTCGGTCTACTGACAAGAATTGAAAAAATACGAGACTTAATGTTTTTGCCGATTATCTGCCATTGAATTTTGCGTGCAAATGGTCTACGACCGAGACAAACGGGATTCTGGGAAGTGACGTCTTCTACGGCCTGGCCTTATTGTTGTTTGGAATACGATGAGCAAAAACGACCCCTTCTTTAAGGCATGAAAAATTGTCACAACCGACGACACAACATATGTTCACATTTTTTTTCAAAAGCTCAATGATCTTTGCCGTGAATGCGTCATTCTTTCTTTCAAACCCACTCCCCATAGCACTCAGTCATTGAAAAAATGGCGAAAGTTTTTCGGCGAAAATGAAAGTCTTCAGAGGGCGGTAATAGATAACAACTTAATGATATTCGAACTTGCAAGAATTATAAAAAACACTTAAAGTGCAACTAGTTATTTTAAAATTATTATTAATAACTGTTATCGAGAACTGGCTACTACAAGTTATTGTTAATTTGTCATTGCTAAGCTACGGTTAAGTTGAAGCTATTTCTGTAAACTTTTATTTCCAAATTTCTCACCTCTTTGAACGATAGTTCCCGTTTACCTTTCGAATTCTTTTGTAGAATATTTTGAAAAAAGTCTAGGATTTAAATGAGATGAAAGATGAACAATTTGTTTAATCTTTGAGTTGAATAAACCCTTCAATTCATACTGCATACATTAAACGCTTATAATACAGAGCACAAGGATTCGTGTGTATATCATTTGCCCGCCTGACCAAAGTGCAGTGAGAGACGCCTGGAAATGTCATTTTTCCGTTGGTAAAATGAGTGATAAATGATACTAAGTATGCTGATTAATTCTTTTACCTGCAGGTGACGGCAAGAAGCTTGCAAGTGTTGGCCTTGACGATAATCACTGTATTGTGGTATGGGACTGGAAACGAGGAGAGAAACTGGCTACTACAAGGTACAATTGTTATGTCTTGTTGAGTAGCTTTCTGGCTGTGTCGAGTGGCTTTCTGGCTATGATATTTTATACAGAAATTGGGAATAACATGTGCAAATTACTCAACTTGAGGTAAAAAACGTGTTGGTTGAGCCTCTAAGTGAACGGATCCGTAATAAGTTTGACTCACTGATAAGGTGTCTTCGAAGTAAGACATTGCTCTGCAACAACCAGTGAGAGTCAAAAATGAAAAATAATACTTATCACAGTTGTTGCTAACAGCAGCCAGTGGGGTTATAGGGGTTATTACATGTTTGCTAGATATCGTTTTTAGTCGCGATAAAAAGATATCGCGAATGATAACAATATCAAACTATTAAGATTTTATATTTTGTTTATTACAGAAAGCAGGAAAAAGATTCGTTTAAAATATCACCAAGTTATCAGATTGAAGAACTCCAGCATCTGATATAAGAAAACTTTTAAGTCTTTTTGTCTTTTTCCTTAGAGCCGTAAAGTGGTTACGTTTGTTCAAGACTTAATATTAATTAAACCTACCTTAATTAGTCTTTTACAGCTTTAGGACAGTGTAGTCTCAGTGTTAAATGATATGGCATTGTATTTCGCTGCATATGATAAACTCTAGCTCTTCCTTTTACTTTTTAATTTAAAGGGGTCACAAAGATAAAATCTTTGTCATTCGCTGGAATCCTCAGAAACACGAACAACTAGTGACAGCTGGTGTTAAACACATTAAGTTTTGGACCCAGACTGGTGGCGGTTTCACTTCAAAACGAGGCACGTTTGGAAGTGCTGGGAAACAAGAGACTATGATGTGTGTTACATACAGTAAACACGCTGATATGGTCTTCTCGGGGGGCTCAAGTGGGAAAGTTTTTGTTTGGCAAGGAAACACGCTGAAAGGCGCAGTGCAGGCTCATGAAGGTCCAGTGTTTGCAATCCAAACTTTAGAAAAGGTAATTCTTGTTTTAGTAAAATTTGACTGCGTCTTGACCGATTAGTTTGTGCTACCAAATGACTGTACGATCATTTATTAGCACAGATTAGCATGGAGTGTTTGTATCACCTTTACAGGGCTTTGTAACGGGCGGCAAAGATGGCGTGGTCGGCCTGTGGGACGAGAATTTCTCAAGATGTCTCAAGACATACAAAGTTACAAAGACAAGTCTTAGCCCAGGCCCTCCGCAATCAGTATTGCTTGAGGACGCCCCAGCTATCCGGGCTATAACTCTAGGACAGGGAAAGATTCTAGTTGGTACAAAGAATGGCGAGGTAAAGCATGACAAGTGTTAATCTTGTGCCAGAACCTTATTTTCTTAACAGGTTCCTCTGTGCATCCGGTGGCACTTAAGACCTCTCAAACAAGCTTTAACATGTGGTTATAGATCGCTGTTAACGTTTATCAGGTTCTGATATATCTCAATTAAAGTCAGTTATCGTGAACAAATACACAGATCAATCTTGTGCAGGCTTCGTTTCTTGAGAGAAAGCTTGCTAAGTTCCATGCTGGATTTGAAACAATGTTCTGATTTTCGGTAAGATGGTCTTACCCACTGCGCTCCAGGAACTCGTGGGAAACTTGTTTCTTGTAGGTGGAACGCGGACGTATGACCTACTAGGTTTATTTGTTGTTATTACCATTTTTATTTAAAAAGAAATATAAAAAAAATCATCCCCAGTTTAAAAACGTTTCAAACTTTTTGTTCTTTGCACAGCCTACGACGAGAAGATAATAAAAAACAACAAACAGATAATACAGACGGGAGAGAATGAATTATGACAAACAATCAGTGATTTCGGGTGTCAGTAGAGACTGAATGTATACGTTGCTCTTAAGCAAGAGAATTAACCATCTTCCTTTGTATAATATTTTTATGTGTGTGGTTGTTATTTACTCTCATTGTTGTTTTTATTTTTGGCTATAACGTTCACTTTAACGTGATTTTTCATGTGTTGTCTAAATCTTATGTACGTTTTGAACCTTAACTTTGTGTTTTTGTGTCGTCAAAGGAAGCATTTTTCAGACAATTGACCTTTTTTTATCTCTTTGATTTATTGAACTTTTTCAGATCCTTGAGATTGCAAAGGAAGGGCCGATTTCAGTACTAATTCAGGTAAGGTGAAAATTTAAAGTTTTGTAACACAAACCTGTTTACTTTCAAGGAATTCTAGGAAAGCTATCATTTTTTTACAGTTCGTATGATACTTTGATTTTAACTTACCAAAAATTAGGTTTACACATGGTAATAGTAACGTTAAACCTTTTTGGCTCCCCTAAAAAGGGTTTGTTTCCAGTGACAACTACAACAACCGTTACAGTGTACTATGAATGTACTAGTTATTGGGTTCTTGAATATATATATATTTTTTCATAAATGTATATAAAATATATTTGATCTGAGGAGGAAAGGCCTGAGCAATCCACACGATCAAAGCTTTGCAGAAATAATCAGAAAAACTGCGTCACTATGATCGCATAAAACGCTCGAGGAGTTGATTGCACAGCTAGTGCTTATAATCTGCAACTAATTGAATAAACTTAAAATAATTTTCTAATATGTCCAAAGACTTACTGCTTTATAATAAAAGGGTTTTTTTGACCTGAAGTTGATAAGAAAAGTGGTGTATGAGGCTTCTACCAGAAGACGGATGTTTACCAACTGGACAGACCAATAATCGAGCACACGGTTAGACCACCTAACGAACTGGACAGACTAATATTCAGCTGGGCATATGGTCAGACGAACTGGACAGACTAATATTCAGCTGGGCATATGGTCAGACGAACTGGACAGACTAATAATCAGCAGGGCATATGGTCAGACGAACTGGACAGACTAATAATAGGGCACACGGTCAAACTACTTAACGAATTGGACAGACCAGTAATTGGACACACGGTCATCGGACTAATACTTAAAAGATATTCTTGAATCGCGATAATAAACTGTATGGTATTAGTAGAGAAGTGATATGTTCAACTTTTCTTGCAACGGTTGTTATGTTAAATTTTGCCCAAGAGCTTACAGATAATACTACTTTATTCACATTTCATTTTAAATTTTTTAGTTAGAATAGATTACTATAAATAGATTCATTTTAACATATATAGAAAAAAATATATAAATAACTAGATATAGTGGAATATTTAGAAATGTCTAGCGTCTAAGGTAACCATGGGTTTTCTAGTTGGAGGGGGTCGGACGGAATTTGTTTATTGTGTATTAAACTGTTTTGTGACTTTAGAAAGTTTTTGACTTTATTGGAAAAGATGTAACTGCTTGCATTTTTAGCTCAGTCGGTGGTTGTTGCCATATATCAATTGCCATTGCTTTGATGGTCTGCTTACCGATGTTAGTTCTGTACAGTGGTTCATAAAAATTAGCTTTAGAAGCGTATCTTGTGTTGTACTTGTGTACGTCACTTGCATATCTGAAGGGTTGTTCAAAGATACTTGGAAGCTGCTTTTTGTGCCATTTATGTGAAAAAATTGATAATTTGTAATTTATAGATATTCTCAACATTGAGTAATTCTTGTAAGTTAAGTAATGGGCCAGCACTT
>JAOBRD020309410.1:0-21848 GCA_027575215.2 Hydrozoanthus sils | reverse complement strand
CTATCTATCTATCTATCTATCTATCTATCTATCTATCTATCGACATTTACAGATTCTAGAGCAATCACAAGATACTGTAACTAATAACGTTTGGCTTATCGAATAGACTGCTCAAACTGAAGTTTTATTCTGTCGTTTTTGTGTATCACCTACGACCTTAAATACGACTCAATAGTTTATTCTAATCTTCATCACACACGCAAAATTTTATCAATGACATGTGAATTGTGCTTAATTTTTTAGGGGAAGAAAATTTTACGGTCTCGATCCCTACACCTGGACAACGGAGTCTTTTAGTACAGGGGCCGATCTTGATCCATACAACCTTGAACAAGGAGTTTCTCTAGTTCAGGGGCTGGTCTCAATCCCTACACCCCTAGTCAAGGGAGTCCTTTAGTACAGGGGCTTGTCTAAAACCCTACACCCCTAGTCAAGGGAGTCCTTTGGTACAGGGGCTTGTCTTAAACCCTACACCCCTAGTCAAGGGAGTCCTTTAGTACAGGGGCTTGTCTCAAACCCTACACCCCTAGTCAAGAGAGTCCTTTAGTGCAGGGGCTTGTCTCAATTCCTACACCCCTAGTCAAGGGAGTCCTTTAGTACAGGGGCTTGTCTCAATCCCTACACCCCTAGACAAGAGAGTCCTGTAATACAGGGGCTTGTCTCAAACCCTACACCCCTATTCAAGGGTTTCCTTTAGTACAGGGGCTTGTCTAAAACCCTACACCCCTAGACAAGAGAGTCCTGTAATACAGGGGCATGTCTCAAACCCTACACCTCTGTTCAAGGGAGTCCTTTAGTACAGGGGCTTGTCTCAAACCTTACACCCCTAGTCAAGGGAGTCCTTTAGTACAGGGGCTTGTCTCAATCCCTACAACCCTAGTCAAGGGAGTCATTTAGTACAGGGGCTTGTCTCAAACCCTACACCCCTAGACAAGAGAGTCCTGTAATACAGGGGCTTGTCTCAAACCCTACACCCCTGGACAAGAGAATCCTGTAATACAGGGGCTTGTCTCAAACCCTACACCTCTGGACAAGAGAGTCCTGTAATACAGGGGCTTGTCTCAAATTCTACACTCCTGGACAACAGAGTCCTGTAATACAGGGGCTTGTCTCAAACCCTACACCCCTGGACAAGAGAGTCCTATAATACAGGGGCTTGTCTAAAACCTTACACCCCTGGACAAGAGAGTCCTGTAATACAGGGGCTTGTCTAAAACCCTACACCCCGGGACAAGAGAGTCCTTTAGTACAAGGGCTTGTCTAAAACCCTACACCCCTGGACAAGAGAGTCCTTTAGTACAAGGGATGGTCTCGATCCCTAAACCCCTGGACAAGGGAGTTCTTAAATTAAGAGAAGTAGTCAGTTGAATGTTTATCAATGGACACAACTTATGGTAGTCGTAAACTGTATCTGTAACTCCCCGAGTTTCAGTTTGCAAGCCTGCAGCCTGATAGCATTTGCCGTTTCAAGAATTTTTTCTCCCAAGTTACCACCCCACCTTTTGTTAGTGTTTCAAAATTTAAGTGATAATTGAGTTATGTTTAATTTTGAAAGCAACTGTACGTTTTTCAACTATATCTAATTTTGTATTAGCATATCTTTGTCTTGTGACTTTGAATTCTTGGGTTTCACGCATTGCCAAGAGACGCCAAAAACAAAGTGGCCATGATGATAAAGCCCTAAACAAATTAACTTCTTACGTAGGCCCTTAGCTTCATGCAGAACATAGTCCACCCACCACTGAGCGCTAACGCACCCAACTTTGACCTTTCTTCTTATAACTGTCCACGTCATTCCAAGTTTTTTTCATTTCTACCTCTGTGGCTCTCCTCCAGCTATTTCCTGGCCGAACTCTTTTCCTTTTGCCCTGCATGTGGATTCCACGTTAGAGCTTGTCTCGTTATGCTGGTATTTTGCTTCCGCTTAGTATATCCTATCCAACTCCATTTTCGCCTCACAATTTGTTTTCCCATCGTCCTAAACAAAAGAAATCATCAAAATTCACCAACATGGCCGCTATGACGTCAAGTGAAAACCGGCAATTAGATAATTGGTAAAGACACTTCGGTTGGAAGAAAAATCCTCAGGGTTTATCCTTCAGTATCGACTTTATTCCCTAACCATATGTTTATCGGGTTTTTTTCTTTAACCTTACCCTTAAGTACAGGGACTCCTCATTACACTATACTGGGAACTGGGGCAACATAGGTAGCGTTCACTAGTCCCACCTCTGATAAATGTTAGCAGCCGCGGTTTTCTTTGTACTTGTTGCACCATATTGTAGGCAAAGGTTCTTTTAACAGAGCAAAGTATAAAAACTAGGGATAAGAAAACACGACGTTACGAAAGCACCTCTGTTATGATCAAGTGTACCTCAATAAATGAAATTTTGGCAACACACTAATTTTGCGATTTTGAAAAATCCGTATTTAGCAACACTTTAATTCAACGAAATTTTGCAAATTATGGAACATAAATCACTTAACTTTCGCAAATCCACAAGCAGACTAACAGTTTTTCTTGTTACCGCAACTGTGTAGCAGTCTTGCAGACTATCACGGCTCTTTATAAACGTAGAGACCACGAAGTCCATCCACATGCGAATGCAAACAAAATTTACTAATACGGCCGAATCGAAGAACTCATTAGAGCTGTGACGCTGCAATAACTGAAATGTATACAGGTACTGACATCCCTTACACGGGTAGGAGAATATTCTGTTGTATGCACTTTACTTTAACGTGGACAATTTTAACTAGCGACAATTTTACGAAATTTTAATTTAGCGATTTTTTTTTTGAAAAACCGCTAAATTCGCTTATTTGAAGTGTCGCCACAATTTCAAGTGAGGTAGCCGTTCTGTTTTTATTTCTTTTTAAAAAAAAAAGATTATATACTTCACGAAACCATAAGCTAAAGACCTCAGGACTTGCGCCGTTGGTTGGAATATATGGCAGAAGCTCTGTCGGTCTCTTTACCTGGGAATGGTAGTGTGTATAATCCGTGTGGCTTCACCTGTACGTATGCTCGTACCCAGTCCCAAGTTTGATTTGCTAGAATATGTGTGGCTCAGTAAACTGATGTACTACCTTTGACATTCAATTTTCGTGAGAACACTGTTTTGATTTCTTCTACTAAAAGATTGGTTTTAAAGTTTCCAAGGGGATTTAAAAATCCAGATGGATCTGTGTTTCTTAATTTCAGAGTAAGCCATCAAATCGCACATACTAGGATCTTGAACCGAGCTTTATAAAAAGCAAAACAAAATTTCAATTTGGTACAGTGTATTTGACTATTTTGCTCATCGTCAAAAATATCTTTGATGCGTTTGCTGAATGGGAAAAATATACTTAACATTTTTTGTAGCTTATTGAGTAGTTGGTTGTAAAGTTTTGTCTCTTCTACTGTTTGTAAAAGAATCATAGAAATTTTGAATATTGTGACTGACATGGGTTTCTTCCTCAGTAACGCACCTTTTGAGTAGTGTCTTTCTAGCGTCTTTTGATTACAATGTCAAAAGCCGAAACAAGACGAGACCTGAGCTTAGTAGCAGTATAGAGGAAGATTTTTAACAGTAATGAGTTGTGATTACATGTCGATAGTAAATTTTCAAAAATTGAGTAAGAACTGCTACGTTTTTCCTTGTTGGTGACATTTTTCATTACTGGTTTCTTCACGATAAACTGCCAGTTTTACAAAAGTACTAGAAAGCTTGTTGAATATAAGAAAACCGGACCTCATGTCGTCTCAGCAATTTGAGTTAATTTGATTGAGACAGGTTACCTGCTTGGAAAGTTATAAATTATTCACATCCAACGCCGGTATGTTAAATATACACATTACAGCGAGTGAAAAATTCTTACTGGATGCCTCTTGGTACAGAACTTAGACCGATACTCACTTTTAGTTTGTGATGATTAATCGCGTCCCAATGTATCGCGGTAGAAGGAAAAAGCAAGGAATTTTTCTGATGCAAATGCGTTAGAGCCCCTCATGACGAGGTATTTTTCCCTTCAGCAGCAAGTACACGCAGCTTTCCCTTGTGAACGTGTAAAATGTCAAAATTTATCAACACCTTGACAAAAAGTCTTGGAAAAAACAGTCTAACAACTCTAAACCACTTTCACTATGGTCTCTTTCTCACAGTTTTGGTTTCCTTTTGTTTATTCGAAAGCTGCTCATTCGTATTTAGAAATTTATGCAAAACACAACTCATTACTTATTCAGGCTATTTTCTTATTATTGTTGATATACGCGGTGGCTCAAACAGGTTGAGCGTCTTTCCAGAAACCACAACATTTTTTGCGCCATTAATGACAGAAAACCAGAAAAGACTGAGAGCAACGTTATACTCTTTCCTTTTTTATGCGTGTGTTTACGAAGAGTATCTTCTGTTACCTGATATTGAATTTGATACTTAAATCCTGGTATATTGTGGTTACTATTGGGCAAACTTGAACGATGTTGTGTGTGCAGTTCATCATGCAAAGGTTGTGCTATTTGAGGTTGGAGCGATAGAATGGACGGCAAAGAGAACTGAAGCAAATCTTATTTAAAACTGATTTTTCTGGAGAAAAATCTTTGGTCAACAAGCAGCAGAACCTTCACTCCGAAATGATGTCTTATTGTCTGGCAAAAGGGCAGAAACAGGTGTCATCCTCTCAAGTCATCTTTCTTTCATTAACTATTATGCTTGTATCAGTAATGAGTAAAATTTCAACGACAATCGCAGCAAGTTCTCCGAGTTGTCCCGAAGCACATACTGGAAAACTCTATGTTAACAAAGAGTTTGCTGTTAATCTCACTAACAAGGAAGTTCAACGAGTAAAGGTAACATGACCATCTGTAATTCAATATAATAAAGTTTGAATCATAAGCACCAAATTGCAACCCTAACCACTTTAATACATTTTCTTGAAAAACAATAAACAAATTTTCAAATGCAAAGAAAAGTAAGTGCAAAGACTTGTCAGATAATCAATTGAAATCTATGCCGTTGTTCATTTCGAGCATTAGTCATTCCACTTGTAATCTTATCCATTCTCTTCCAAAACAAGAAAGAATAAATTATTTGGGAATTTTTTTGTCAGAAGATACTAACTTGCTTTGCTTTTAATTCTATTTACTTCATTAAGACCATTCATCTAACGTCTAAGTTCTGCTAGTATCAGTGTTATGTATTTAGCTGTACAGCCTCTTAAAGTGAACAGGATAATAGAGTGAGTTTAATCACATTGGGAGAGAAATGTGTTTGAATGTAAACCTGAGGACTTCATGCATGGGGGCTCAAATTAACTTAAAATATAACTACTCGTGTAAAAAAGAACTTATTTGATATACTACGTTAAAGAAACGAAAGTAGTCATGCAGCTGACACTAAATGTAGTGACTTAATTAATTTGGCGCGGTGCGGTGCATAGACGTTCCCGCCAAAACACTATACGAAATGAACCACAGCTGACAGTATTAAGAGTATCTGGCAATTAATGATAAAAAAACATCAGTATAACAAGTCATTTACAGGTCTTCCGCAGTAAATTGAATCGATTATAAATCTAAATAACTAAGTTTAAACATTGTACACTTTCTCTCTATTCAATTTAGTAGGCATCGAATTAATACGTAGGTAATTCAGTGTAAGCATTGTTCATTCCTTCTCTACTTAATATTGATGTTGTTACCTCCAAACGTCCGACAATGATAAGTCATAAATAAGACTAGTAACAAGGATGGATCAATTAAAAAGTACTTCTAAATTAATATGACGCTAAAAATTTCAAGTAACAAAGTTCTTTTTGAGCTGATCAACGTTTTGATGTAAAACCAAGTGGTTATAACATCATGTCGCATGTCATCATCAGGATGAAATCAAACAATTGTACATGAGCTCCATTTGCCTTCGACCTCTCTTTGCAGGTAGCAGAGGTTGATAGCTCAGTTCTTCCCGACTGGCTCTTCAAAACAGCGATCACTCACGAGCTCAATGGTGTCCCACTGTCTGACGAGGAAGGGGAATATAAGATGGTCGCTACCGTTCTTCTTGCAACAGACGTGATTAGTACCCAGCGCTTTACGATAAAAGTTTTACCCCCTACGACCTCCCAGTGTCGACAATGCAGCTTTGGACCGTTGATTACCATAGCAACAATTGTGACAGCAGTAGACTACAAAGGTCTAAATGCCAGCGAGCGAGTGCGTGTGTTTAAAGAGATATCAAAAATACTTGAGGTTTCGACAATAAATATAACAGTAAAAGTTATCGCCGGAGAAACTGAAGATGTAGCACTTCACCTTTGCAACAAGACTCTTGTTTCGGAAGGTTCTGGATTAGGAAGTAACACAACCTCCACAAAGTTCTTGGCAGCTTCTTGGATTGTTGATTCAACGGCTTCGGAATCCATTTCCACATTTCTTGCTAAAAAAGCAAAGAATCAATCGGTATCGGACTCATTTGGTTTTCCAATATCTCGATGGCACATCACCAGTGGAAATCCTGTTTTGAACTGCACGGATTTAATTCAGGTTTCATCTGTTAAAACAACGCTTCTTCTGGCACAACCTTCTCCGTCAATTTCTTCTCATTTTACGGTTTTCGTAAAAAGGACGTTTGTTCCAAATGGAATTTTTACTGAAATGGTCACCTCAACATTACACCCTTCAAAGACGAGGTAGGTTTTCTAATTGCCTTGTTATGGTTGCATCGCTTCTGCATAAGGCAGTAGGTATATACTACTCTATGCTCTGATTTACTGATTTAACTCTAAAGCTCTGTGTTACTGATTCTCGTTAAAATGGGGGTTTATTGTTTGTTACGTTTCGTTTCCGTTTTCTCATCCAATACAAAAAGACTTTCAAAATAATTCGCCACTTTCCTAACTGCCAGAAATCTGGCATGTATAGTTGTTGATGTTTCGTCAAAAATATGCTCTACAGATCTCCAGAGCCCAGTTGCTCAAAAGGCGATTAGTCCTAATCCAGGTTTATTGCCATGGCAACCAATAGGTTTTGTTAAGAGTTAATCCTGATTTAAAGTTAATCAACTTTCGAACAACTGGCCCCAGATTTCGCTTTTCTTTATTTTCTTGTTTAAAGAAGCAATAATGCACATATCTTTATAATTATTACAATAAATTCCAGAAGTAAGACTATACCAATTTGTTATTTTCCAAAGTGCTAACAAAGGGCTAGAAAGAATAAGTAAAAGTGTTTTTTATTCTGAAAGCTCTATTTATTTTTCTTACTAAGAAGGGCTCGGAGCATTGCAACGGGTAAAGGTAAAACGTTCGAAATCAAGACTAACAAATTGCCTTTTTTTCAGCACAACTGTTTCCTCCATCACGTCAAGCGTTTGTATTGGAGATTCCTCTCCGAAGGTTTCAACTAGTTTCGGCCCATTGAATGTTGAGGTGGGGAAAGTCAAAAAGTTTATCGTTCCACCTTCAACATTCAACGACAATGAAGATGGAGATACCAGAAATCTAACATTGAGCTTGCTTCAGTTTAATGGCAGTAAGCTACAGGATGATGATTGGATTGATATTGTATCTAAAACTCAAACCGTACTCATGATCCCGACGACTGCAGAGCTCAGTCAGCTGCCAAAGAATGGCTATGAGTTTATACTTAGAGCTCAGGATGAATGCAAGAACAAGGCAGATTTGAGATTTCGTGTCTTTATCACAGGTCAACCACAAGCAGTTTGTTTCACAACTAGTATGACAGTAAGAAGTAATTTCAACGCAGAAATAATACCAAGATCTTTAGTAAAGTACTGGCTTCTCGAACAGCTGCAAACTCATGTGGGGAAAGAGGAAAACCTCTACTTCTTATCATTCAAGAAAAGGCCAAGTGAAAACGTGTTTAGTATGCTTTTCAGCAGCAGGCTAATTGAATGCTTTGAATGTACAAAAAGTCGCATTGATGACTTCTTAGTGATGTTTGCCTTTCCAAACGGAAGTATAAATCATGAATTAGTGAAGAATCTATCGGGACCAAGCGGGCAATCATGGTTCACGGTAATAAGGGCGAATTTTTCAACAGAAGTCTGTGTTTCTCCTTCTTTTTCATTTGCTAGCACTTTGATACAAACTTCGGAAGCTTCCTTGCCAACTAGAGCCGTGTTGACCGCAGCAGATAATCATGACGTCCTGGAAACAATTACGCCAAACCAGACGAGTATTTCTCTGACACTTACGATTCTAACAGCCTACAAACCACTCACAACCCAATCGGCTTGGCTTAGTTACTCTAGTGACTATCAGGCATTATCTAATACCGAGACTATGTCACTAGCCCAGTCAAGTGAGACAAAGGTACTACCAACAACAGCAAGTGGCCATCAAGCACTATCTAATGTCGAGAATACGTCACTGACTCAATCAAGTGGGATAAGGATATTACCAACAACGACAATTAACTATCAGGAATCTGATACCAAGAACGCGTCACTAGTCAAATCAAGTCAGATGATGGTATTGCCAGCAACAACAATTAGCTATCAGGGGTTATCTTATACCAAGAACACGTCACTGACCCAACCAAGTCAGATAATGATATTGCCAACAACAAGTGACCGTCAGGTATTATCTTATACCAAGAGTGCGTCATTGACCCAATCAAGTCAGATAAGTGTTTTACCAACATCAAACACTGTATCAATAACCCATTCAAGAATTATGAGTGTCTCTGCAAACCAACAAAGTATTAGTGTTGTTGATGGCCTATCTTCAGTACAAATCATCCCGGCATCCCGTGTCACAACATCCTCGGTATTAGTCCGGATGAATAGGCCACCAGTTGTTCGGAAACATTTAGCTCCTCTCTATATCTCGCCGTGTAATAATTTCAATTTCATGATTCCATGGGACGCATTTTATGACGCAGAAAATGGAAATACAACAAACTTGCAACTGAAACTTGTAACCACTGAAGGGAGCCAACTGGGACCAAATTCCTGGATTAAGTTTAATTCTTCCAGCCAAATGCTATCGGCCCTATGGATTGGAGATCAGTTTACAAAACAATCTAACTATACCTTTGTACTAATTGCACAAGACAAAGAGGGGTTGCAAGCAGAAATGAATGTAACAGTTGTGTTGATTGGCCCAGTATTACTAAACTACAAAGTTCGAATTCGCGTAGGGAGTTCGTTAAGAGAAGATCAATCAACTGTCGACATTTTATCAGCCCTTAAGGAAAAAATTGGAATCTATATAGGGGATACGAGTAGTAGTTCCATTCTCTTTACATCTTTTGAACGCGGGACTGGTATGAATCCGTTAGCGCTGGTAACATGGGGAAACTGTAGTTTGGTTGGCCCATCTTGCGACAACAATACAATCAATTTTATCTCAGACAAAATTCTTAATCAGAATGAAACGAATTCTAACTTTCGAAGCGTTTTACGCCCGCAGTTCAAGTTAGAAAATGTTACAGAGCAACGCCTGGGCCCGTGTGAGCATAGCTATAACAACCAGCCTGAATTAAGAAACCCAGTAGAAACTATAAGGATAGTGTCTTTTTGGCAAAACTTTCAGTTTGAAATCCCTCAAACTACTTTCGTTGATAAAGAAGACGGAGATACAAGACGTTTGGTTTTGTCTCTTTTAACCAATGACTCAAAACCTTTACCTTCAAATTCTTGGGTTCAGTTTAAAGTCGCTTCACAAATTATCTACGGATTTCCAACTCAGAAAGAGATTGAAAACCAACCAGAAGAAGGATATCACTATATCCTTAGAGCAAACGATAGTGACGGTGGAAGTGTCCAAGCAATTATAAGATTAAAGATAGAAGCAAAACCAGTTCTGGCTGACTACAATGTTACTATTGTAGCTGTTAGAAAGAAAGAAGAATCGCGATCAACCGTTGAGCTTGTAGAAATGCTGCTACTGAATATTTCTGCGTATCTAGAGATAAAAGACGGAGATAGAATCGCTGTCCTGCACTACAACTATATCAAAGAAGGCCAAGAGAAGATAAGTGTTACTTTCACTTATTGCTATCAAAACTCAGTCGTCTGCAATATTCATGAATTGAAAAACATTAGCAAAAGACTGACTTTACCTAATGGGCAGATAACAGAGGAATTTCAATCGTCGCTTCGTCCAAATTTTGAGGCACAAAAAGTTCTTTTTTCAGAAAGTAGTACACGTGAGCCTGACGAACCACCTATCACAAATCGCGGATTGTTAATGTTTAATGTGAGTTTATGTCAAGAATTCAGATTTAAAATAGAAAAGGATGTGTTTCATGACAATGAGGATGGAACTACAGATAATCTTACTCTGGCGTTTCAAACCTACTCAGGAAATCCACTTGCCAGATCTTCCTGGATTCAGTTTAATGACCTGTCAAATGAGCTATACGGAAAACCTGTTCTAGACATATCTTCAATAAACCAATCTGTCATGTACAAGTTTAAATTACTTGCCCGTGACAAGGAAGGACAAGAAACAAATACAACTGTTGTTGTTTTTGTTCAAGCGAACATATATCCACTTATCTACAACGTCAGTGCAACGCTGGCAAGCTATCATGATAAAAAGGCATTGCATATAGATATAATAATTGAGCTGTTTAGAGGGATAAGGAACTATCTGTTAGACAAAGATGAAAACTCTTTTCTACTAACTTCGTTTGAGGTGAAGAACACTACTAGAAACTATAATGATGTTTTTGTTACGTGGAGTAACTGCTCTGTAAACCAAAACGTTTCTATCCTCAAGAGCAAGTCCGATCCTACAAAAAGGCTACAGCTAACAAACGGGATGGTAAATCCACACTTTATACAGTTTCTTGCGCCGAGATTTATTGTTAACTCTGTTCAGATCCAGGTGCAAGATCCAATATCAAACACGCCTCCTAAAGCAACTGTTTCCGTTTTAAAACTCAATGTATCATCCTGTAGTTTTTTTAACTATTCAGTTCCCGACAATTTGTTTTATGATAGAGAAGACGACACTCTTCAACTGCATCTACTCGATAAAAACAGTAGGGAACTGACCAGGGATCACTGGCTTCTACTAAATGGGTCTTCTAACACCATATTTGGTATACCAACAGCAGTTGTTGCAAAGCAACAACCACAGAATGGTTATATGTTCTACCTCGTTGCAGAGGATAAAGAAGGTCTTCGGGAGAGCATCACTGTAGTGGTAAATATAACTGGCTTTAAAAATGAAGCAAACTTCAAAGTCACAATTGTGTACCAAACACTTGATCAACACAAATATCCAGCTGTCAGCAAACAACTTCTGTTAATCAACAAACTTTCGTCGTACTTTGGGCATAAACCGAGAATCCGTGTCGAGTTGTATGCTGAAGGAATCGGAGAAAACCCACTAGGTTTGTTTTCCTGGAGCGATTGCAGTCTACCTTTAAAAGCTTGTGATTCAGAAGCAGTCTCCTCAATCATAGCACAACTGAAGACCTCAGATGGTGTCATTCAAGAACGCTTACAAATGGCATTCAAGCCAGAGTTACGTATTGAAAGCATAACGGAAAAGCCGCAAGGAAATTGTGGTGGAGGCGTTAACACAGCCCCTAAGTTAAACAAACCGGTTGGAATCCTCAATATTTCTTTGTGTGACAGATTTCGATACAGGATTCCAAGTGACACATTCATAGATCTTGAGGATGGAAACACACGGAACTTGCTGTTGTTTCTAAATGCTATAGACAACAAACCACTCCATAACGATTTTTGGATTCAATTGAATAATGTGTCTCAAGAAATATACGCTTTGCCTAGTGTTGCGTTAACGAGAAACCATACACAAAACGAGTTTAAACTACTGCTAGTTGCAAGAGACAAGGGAGGAGAGATTGCAAGTACGGAGTTGACTTTTATCTTGACAAATATTTCATTACCACTTAACTATCAAGTTACAGTTACTGTTACAAGCTACTTCCACGTAAAACTACCCGAAATTGATACGGTAATTGATCTCATGGACAAGATATCGACATTCCTTGGGAATAGGAAAAAGAATGAACTTGTGGCAATATCTTGGAACAAAACCATAAACGATCGACCAATGTTCTCAGTATCATATGCAAACTGTTCTTGGCCTGTTGATTTCTGTCCCTCCTATTCGATAAACCATGTTTTGGACCAGTTTAAGACCAAATCCGGTGCAAATAAGCTAGAATTTTTTGAATCACTTTTACCCAAATTTGTTCTACAGTCAGTTCATGAAAAAAGACTTGGTTTGTGTACATTGCCTGCTAACGCTTCACCGAAATCAAACTTTGGTGTTGTTATTATAAACATCAGTACATGCGGTTTCTTTGAATCTAGGATTCCAGCGGAAACGTTTTATGACCAGGAAGATGGAGGTACTCGAAACTTAACATTAAGCCTTTTAACATTTGATGGTGAGAAAATAAACGCTTCCCACTGGCTGCAGTTTAATCAAACTTTGCAGGTTGCTTACGGATTTCCTCCTCACACGGGGCCATTTACAAACCAGTATCGGCTCACGGCTAAAGATAATGCAGGACTGGAAGCAAACACAACAGTTAGGTTTTTCTTCAATACAACTCGGCGTCCTAACAGTTATGTCGTGCAGATGTTTTTTACTACTTATGTTGAAGAAACATTGGTGGAATCGGATGTATTACTAAAGTTCTTTTCTAAGCTAGTAAAATATCTCGACAACAATTTAGCTATCAACCGTACGCAGATACTATCCTATAGCATGACAAGTTCTACGCCACGCCGTGTTCAGGTACAGTGGACCAACTGTGCATCAATGACTTTTCCTTGCAACACCGAAACAATTTCGTCTATAAACAAAAAGCTGAAGCTGGAAGAGGAATATGTTAATCCAAATTTGATAAGAGCAATGGCACCTTATTTCATTGTCTACAGTGCAAGCCTAAAAAAGCAAGGGTTGTGTAAAAACAATCCTCCTGTTGTTTCAGAGCCACTTCCATCTATCAAAGTTGCATTTTGTTCGGTATTTAGATTTTTGATTCCAGAAAAGACTTTCTACAGCAAAGAGGAAGGTCATACAAGAAATCTTTCAATATCTTTCCTTGATCTAAGCGGTAAACCAATAAACGAAAAATCATGGGTACAGTTTAACGAGAGTTCTCAGACTATATATGGCGTTCCGACTTTGGATGTTACAAAAACCCAACCGAAAAACGGTTACCAATTCTTGTTAGTGGCGAAGAACAAGCAAAACTACAAGGTGAATACAAGCATTACATTAATGATGGAAGAAAGTGTAGCGGATAGTAATTTAAACGTTACCTTGATGTACAAGAGTCACACTGATACGTCTATCAACACGGATGAACTTGCATTACTAATAACCAAACTGGCATCTTTTTTTCTGGAAGACAACTCCACATCAAACATCAAAATACTAACCAATTTTCAAGGATCAGGAGACCCTGCAGTTCATATTGTTGTTTTCTCCGTTTGCAACCAACATCATAGCTCGTGCGATGCTAGCCTGGTTCAAACCTTTTCTCAGAAACTGAAGGATAGCACTAGTTTGAACAGAACCTTACTACCGCAATTTAGCTTGGAAAGAGCTTCTCTTCAACTTACAGTTCAGTGCCGAGAGGTAACCAATAGAGCACCTAAATCAATGAACAATATTACTTTAATAGCTACCAGTTCTTGTAATTCAATGCAGTATGAAATACCAGATGGGACATTCATGGATGATGAGGATGGTGGTACAGAAAACCTAACTTTGTCTCTCTTGACAAATAACGAGGAATCCCTGCCTGCTGATTCGTGGGTACAATTTGACAGTTCAACACAAACAATTCATGCATTAGCGTGGAGTCAGGTTTTGATGAAGCAACCGCTTGGTGGATATCCCTATGTTTTAATTGCCAGCGATAGCGGAGGAAAACTTGCAAGGACTAACGTAAGACTAAAAGTAAAGGAATCCTGGCAACATGCAAATTATCAAGTAACTGTCATGGTGACTAGTAGCTTGGACTCATCTCAGCCTGATATTAAGCATTTATCTGCACTCCTTGTCAAAACTAGTCAATACTTGAACGAAACTTTTGGACTGAAGTTACTTCAATATAACAAAACAAGAAACAATTGTTTAAGCTTTACAGCAACATGGACGGTATGCTCACTTCATAGCAACTCATGTAGTACTCAATTATTCAAAGAACTGCATTTAAAACTAACTCTAAAAGATGGAAAACCAAATCAAGAGTTTACAGCAAGTTTATTACCAGAGTTCCAGCTTCACAGTGTCAAAGAGGATAAGTTTGGGCCATGTGCAGTTTCTAAGAACAATCCTCCAGTGGTAAACTACAGATTGATTCCAGTTAACGTAACTTTATGCGGAGAATTTCGCTTTAAGATTCCTACTGACTTGTTTTACGATGAAATCGACGGAGACACAAGGAATCTCTCGGTTACACTTACTAATACAAACGGGAAAAAGCTATCAAATGATTCTTGGGTGAAACTCGATAGCCAAGGAAGCTCAATATATGGTATACCAACTCTCGAGATTTCCGAAAAGCAACCAGCTCAAGGATATGAATATCTTCTTGTTGCGACCGATAGTGGAGGAATGAAGCAAAATACTACTGTTAGTATAAGGATTTTGACAAATAGTACTCTGAATCACAGAATCGATGCTGTTGTTACAAATCATGGTCTTCGAAATGCAGACAGAGTAGATATACTAATAAAGCTCATGCGAGGAATTGTGAAATATCTTGGAAACGAAGACAGTTCAATGTTACAAATACTCAAATTTTCGAAAAGCATGTCGTATTCTACGCAATACATCTTATCATGGAACAACTGTTCATTTGATTACTCTCCCTGTGATTTTAATTTCATCGAGCACATGCAAACCCGACTGACAATTCAGAGTAATCTGGTGAACCCCAGCTTTATAAGATCACTTGCTCCGGATTTTGTTGTTGACAAAGTCGACGTCGTCAAATTAGGGCCTTGCTTAAATACAAAACCAAAAGTTAATGGGGAACTGTGGATGGTAAATGCTTCATATTGCAAGTTATTGAACTTTCCTGTTCCTGAGAATCTCTTCTACGATAAAGAAAGCGGAAACACAAGCTCCCTCTCATTATATATTACTAGCAGAAACAACAGCGAGCTACCTTTGAGTTCTTGGATACAACTTAACAAGACCTCAAAGGCCTTATATGGAGTTCTTACACCTGAGGTTTGGGATAAACAGCCTATTGGTGGATACAAATACTACCTACATGCAAGAGATGACGGTCTTTTAGAAGCAATGGTAAATTTTGGAGTGTCTGTTACTGGCCAGCCGCCTCAAGCCAATTTTAGGATTACATTTGTTTTTCAAAGCTATTTTAATCCTAGGGACCCCTACGCGGACGAGCAGCTTCTCCTGATAGGAAAGGTTTCTAAATTTTTGGGAAACGATGTTAGGGACATTAGCGTTTTATCCTTTATACGAGGAAGAGGATACCCTTCGCTAAACATTTTAAAATGGAGTTACTGTAGCTTTACAGATTCTTCGAATCGAAGAAAACGAGCTGTGCAAAGCCAATGCAATGAATCCCTTTTGAAGAAACTTAAGTCCGCAAAATTTAAAGCAGCCTTACTACCAACCTTTGTCTTGAAAGATGTAATTGATCAGGGCTGTCAAGAGCCTTCGAATGAAGGCCCCAAACCACAAAAATCGCTCATAAAACTTAATGTTTCTCTTGATCACTGGAACTTTAAATATCTTATACCCAATGACACCTTTGTGGACAAAGAAGATGGAGCTACTCGCTCCTTGCTATTGAACCTTGTTACAAATGATTCAAAACAACTTGCCAAGGACCACTGGGTCCAATTTGACTCAGCAGGGCAAAAAATATACGGTTTTGTCTCGCTCGACGTGATGCAAAACCAACCAAATGAGGGATACAAGCTTAAACTAACAGCCAAGGATACTGGAGGGAAGGACGCAGCAATTGAAGTAATCATAATTGTTCAAACCATGACGCAGCATGCGAACTTAGTTTTCCAAACAGTAGCTCAAAGTTTTGTTCCAAGCCAATCTCCAGGTGTAGATCACGCATTGAAGCTAACCACAAAGTTACAGTTTTATTTGAGCAGCCGCGTAGCTCTTAACATAAAACCTATATCGTTTAACAGAACAGACAATTTTCCTTCGACAGTTTTATTGGTTTGGACTACAGATATATTCCTTGGTGACAAATGCAACATAACAGTCATGCGGTACCTAATTTCTTTAATAGAGTTTTCTGGAACAGTTCCAACAGCTGAGCTGGTAACAGCAGTTTTACAGGAGTTTCGTCTGAGTAAAGTATTTCACCAGCGGAAAGGTCCCTGTGTCGTCCCTTCGAACAATCCACCGGTCTTGCTTAGACCTCTTAAACCTCTAAACGTATCAAGGTGTGGAGATCTTAGATATACTATACCTGAGAATACATTTTATGATAAAGATGATGGCACGACCAGAAATATTACACTACAGCTTTTAGATCATAAGGGTCAAGACGTTAGCTTTTCTTCTTGGATTTACATAAACGATAGTTCACAAACAATCTTTGCCTTGCCATTAGACCGAATTCAGGAAAAGAACGTTCCTACACAAAGTGAGTTTTTCTTGGTTGCAACAGACCGTGCTGGAGCCCAAACAAATGCAAGCCTCGTTGTATCAATCTTTGATACAATGCCATCAGTGAACTACTTGATAACATTAGATTTTCTCAGTCATAAACAGGAGCCAGATATTGTGTTACTGCAGAAGTTTCTGAAAAAGTTGAAACTGTATCTTCAAACATCTAAAACAATACCTTACTCTTTAAAAGTTATTTCTTATAATTCCTCATCTGGTTCGTTGGGTTTCCCCAAAAGGGTAAGCCTCGCATGGAGCAGTTGTTCGATGGACTACAGGATATGCGATTACCAAAAAATACAAGAAACATGGAACAAATTAAGCGTCAAAGGTACTCTTCCTCATCCAAACTTTATACTTAAAATGGCACCAGAGTTTTCAATTGAAAGGGTACAGGAAATTAAACGTGGAATATGTCTAAATCGGCCACCTAAAGCAACCCGTGACGTTATTTTGCTAAACATAGGTGTTTGCAGCTCAACCGGTTATGAAATTCCGAAAGACTTATTTACGGATCCAGAAGATGGAGATGCAAGTAATTTGACACTCTACCTTGCCGATTTTCCTGGCGAACCATTAAGGAAAGATTCTTGGCTTTATTTTAACGACAGCAGTCAAATGTTGTATTCCGTTCCATCTATGGATCAGATAACAAATGTTACCGGCAATGAGATCAAGTTTTACCTTTTTGCACGTGACAAGGGAGGTCTTAGTGAGAAAACCAGGCTCAGACTTACACTCAACAAAGACAAACCAAGTTTAAACTACCAAGTAACGTTATTTATAAAGACGCATTTCAAATTTGGGGTTTCTGACGCTTATGTACTCTATAGACTACGATCCCAGCTGGAAACTTATTATGGAAATCCAAAAGGAGGTGTATACTTTTTATCTTTTAAAAATTTTCCTTCGATGAGAGCTATTTCTTTTAGTTTCTGTTCACTGACCCAATCGCGTTGCGATGTGGCCACGGTGAACAAATATTCTTTCAAGTTTAACGGATTAAAAGCAGCCCTACTTCCAAACTTTGAATTGATGTCAAGCTTTGAGAAAAGATTAGGACCTTGTTTCAAGGACAGAAATGAGAACCCTGAGCTTAAACAGCCGTTAACACCACTGGTTATCAACTCACCTTCAGGAATATTTGAGTACTCCATTCCTAATAATACTTTCAACGACCGCGAAGATGGCAATACAAAGAACCTTAGAATTTCGTTGGAGACAAACGACTCGAAACCAGTCGGACCAGATTCATGGATTCAGATAAAATCTCAGACAATATTTGCCCTTCCAGGGACAGCTGAATATAGAAAACAACCAAAAAATGGATACTTTTACAAAATAGTTGCAACTGATAGTGGCAAAAAACAATCCAAACCTGCAGAGCTATGGGTATATCTCCGAGGAAACCGAATAGATTCCCCAATGTACAAAATCAACATTTCTGTAAGAAGTTTTCACCCAACTGAAAACCCTACCATTTTCCATGTGAAAGAGTTATCAAAAGAATTGGGCAATTATATCGGTATTACAAAGTGTCCAAATAAAGAATGGCATATCATAGAATACAAAAAAAGTTCTCCAGCAGTAATTAGTGCTGTTTTTAGCACTTGCACTAACACCTGCGATGTAGCCGTTGTAGAAACAGTGTTTAGCAAGATGTACACCCCAAAAGGAAACGTCCTTAGCGAGCTAAAGCGAGCCTTAGCTCCCTTCTTTTTTATCGAATATGTTAAATTAGTTCGTTGCACAAGCTCTTCTCAGCTAATTGCTACCTTCGGAAGACTTTTCCGAGCTGAAGTTCCAGCAGAGGTCATGAGTGAGATGCATGACAGAGGACACAAAAACATCACGCTTCGTCTGCAAGGGCCTTCGTCTTCTCCCTGGTTGATGCTGGACAACTCAACAAACGCGCTTTATGGAGTGCCGCTTTACACCAACTTCGAATATCAAAATGGAACCTCAACTAACTACACGTTGTTTACTGTGGACCAGGACGGGATGAAAACCGAACATGTCTTCAAGGTGTTTATAACACCAGGTGACTTCTGTAAAGACACCCCTAGTCTAGTGCTTGCACTGAACAACTCTTTTGAGTGGTTTGTACAAAACCCTAACACACGAGTACAGTTGGTCCGAGAACTAACAACATACTTGAATGGAAACGAGTCTGAGGTGTTTATTCGGAGCATACAAGGTTCTGTGCGTGGATCCAAGAGTGTTGTACTTGTTGGGATTGTTAACGATACAATGTGTGATAAGTGTGAGGCTGGTGCATTGGTAAACGCTATTGTAACAGGTAAGCAAACGGTCTTCTCCTGCTAGAGAAGCAAAATAAGAACTCGTTGGTGCATAGCACCAGTTACACTTTTGCAGTAACACTCACATAGCACTTTGTTCGAGCTCTGGTAACGTTTGTAGCTCAGAAAATCTTGTCTATTGTATGCCAAAACAGATGGTTACTATTTTTTGCAATATCGGGCTTACCAACAAATGAACGGTGTCGCCATTTCCCACAATTTGAGCGAAGCTAAATTTACGGAAACAACTAAGGCTGAATACGAAAGTCGACAAACTTTGCTTTGAGTGCGTTTGAGGATTCAAAGTTGTTGTTTGCATGGCAACAAAATCTAGTTTATCTTATAACGAGACATTGACAGGTTTAATAGCCCAATTACAAACCCTGACGCCGTTGTATCTTATTCCATGTCCCCCAATACTCTCCTTTTGTCCCTCTCCCCTCGGGAGACAGCTGAACGCTCGCTATCCACCCGCGACCAACATTTTAGATGAACACTGAAGCAATTGTTAGGCACATACTAATCATTTTTGCCAAAAGCTAGAGATCAAAGCCAGTCAATGACATCGACCAACTACTGTGGCTACTTCTAAATCCATATCATTATTTTCGAATTCTACGTTGATGCTATCCATTTCCGTACTATATGGTTAAATATTTATTACTAATTTTACTATCCTACTACTAGCAGTTAGTCTGTATATCAAAACAAATTAATAAGTATCAGATCAAATTGTATCTAATTGAAATGTCTTAATAAGATGTTGAATTTTGATTTTTTAAATAGATAATTATTTAATTCTTAATAGATAGATGTTTCAGACTTTTAATGTTGTATCTAATCTTAATGTACATTTTTAACTATTTGTAAATTTGATTTTAACGAGGCCTTTCTGAAAATCACTCACGTGAGAATACCCCTGTATAAATATGGTTATAAATTAAATAATGCACATGAATCTGAGAAATGGATGACTATTTACATGGCTGTTAGTCCTGTTATAGTTTTTAAAATTGCCTGTTAAGTTTTAATACATAAATTTTTGTTACTGGTGTTAATGGAACTTCTTAAGCCCAGGAGTGTACACCATGCTAGCCAGTGATGGTAGTTTGAGAGTTAAACTTTAGATTAACTCTTTTATTTCATGATCAATTTGTGTTGTAAAATAAAATTTGATTATACTTGACATATGTTTGTTGTCTTCTTTATATGTTTCTGAAATCCAGACATGACGACTCCTTTGGGAGAAATCAGATCATCAGTATTGAACGTATTTTCGCGTTTTGGAGCAGTGTTGGATGTCTTCTCAAGGTTACCAACAGCTAACATTCCACAACCAAGGCTAACAGGAGCAAAAATAGTGTCTCCGACTTATACATCAGGTTGGCTAGTTGTGCTATTTGGGTTGGCCGTAGTAGCGTTACTGATTGTTCTTGGTGTTTGGCTCTGCTGCTATTACAAACATAATCTAAAGCAGAGAGGTGGTGTCTTGCTCACTGAGACTACGTCCGAGACAAAAAGTAAAAAATACACCACTTTCGAGGAAGATGAAACCTTGGTCAAGGCAATGAAACTAGATAAAGAGTTAGACGAGATAGGTCAAAAGGTTAGAGTCTCTAATGAAGAAAAGCTTGAGTCGGCTAAGAAAACAGACACACAAGAATCAGATTCTTATGAGTTCTATGCTGGAATAACAAAATTCAGGAACGAACACAAGGACGATGTTGTTGAAGAGGAAAAGGTGAAAGTGGAAGGTGAAAAACCGTTGCAGAGTAAAGTTGCGGGAGAAAGTGAAAGTTTTGATAACTCGCGCCTTTCTTTTGAAGACGATTTTGTAGTTGCTCATTCCGAAGATGATGAGGGTGGGGAAGAAGATGAAGAAGACGAAGAAAAATATTTGTCCTCTCCTCTCTATGCAATGAATGCCCCAACTTATTTTTTGCCGCCACTTCTGCGCAGTCAGGTTCCAACAGACTCAGGTGTTTCAAACACTGGTTTTGAGGCGGAGTCACCTTCTCCTACAAATCCAACGCAATCAACGACTACAGATAAGCCATTACCTGAAACACCTTCGACGAGAGAAAACCGCGAGTACTATTATCAAGAGCCTTCTGTGGAGTATCTTCCTAAAAAGGAAAGTCAATCTCCAAAGGAAAGAATAGTTTCACAACCTGATACCACAAGACGTTCCTCCAACAGTAACAATGAAAAAACAAGCCCAACGCCCACCATAAGTGAACCTGACTACGTCGAGATTGATAGTCTTCCTTTACCAAGTTCTGCAATGCAGCAAGGTCCTTTTCGACGGTCGCAGAGGAGGCAGCTTCCTGAACTACCTCCGGTCCCACCCCTACACAGATTACATAACCAGAAACAAGGTCAAAATAAATCCCCTCCTGGATCTCCAGACAAAATACCGTCTTCAGTAAGAAGCCCTTATACAGAGGAACCAATAGCACCTCCAATAATATTTCATGTACCACTTGACTTAAACCCCAGCGCAAATACTGCAACCATTAACCTGGGAGGAGTGCCAATGCAAGTTCCTCTTGTTCTTTCCAGCGATGGGCGTAATGGACCCAGCCTTCAAGTTCGGCCACCATACCCATCAACTCAAAATGATTTCTCCCCAAGATTTACAGAGCTTGGATCAAGAGAAAACCTCGCCGATGTTAGGAATAAACATGAAGACATCTCACATCACTTAACAGAAGATCTAGACTTGGGAAGCTTGGAGAGTAGAATTAGATTAGCATCACAGAATGAAAGTACTGATCAAGGAGGAGGCAAATTCCAGAATCAGAACGGAGACTACGAGGATCTAAAAAGAGACTCTAAAGACCGACCAGACAATGGTTTAGGTCATGGTTGGACTACACGAGTATAAAAACTAGACATATATATCTCTAGTATTAGAAAAAAGATGGG
>JAOBRD020309304.1:0-21865 GCA_027575215.2 Hydrozoanthus sils | reverse complement strand
GCTACGTCATATGCCTCCTGCTACGTCATCATTGCACGCTTCAAGTCTAAAAAATGTAACAGGAATGGCGAGAAAAGATTTTATTTTCGAAAATTACTATTATTAAAGGGTTCAACTTTCCATCTGGAACTTAAAAATATAAGCTTGATAGGGACTTTAATTCAAACTAGTGCTTAGCAGTTTACCGACGTTGTAAAGTAAATAAAGATTTTTTTAAAATTACAGTATTCAAATTTTGTGAAAATTGTCGACTCATTCTTGTGGACGTTAACCGAGTAATCTTTTGCACATACTTACTGAATATTCTTTCTAACAAAAACAAAATCATAGTTTCAACATCCGATTCAAAAATTACAATGAATAACACCAATCATTTCTATTCTCCAAGCCAAGCAAAATGGTCACTTTTAAAGGGTTTCATCAACTGGTTCAAAAGTTAGAATGAATAACACCAATCATTTTCTATATTTAAAAGTTTATCAATGATCAAGTTCTGAAGATGTTTCAAACCGATATCTGTGATGGAAGAAAACACCAAGTTTGAAAAAGAAAATTAAACTTCTATTGAAAGATCTACAAAAATTATTTGTTGCAAAAAGCTTTGTTTCTATACTTTTGGGTGTATACCAACATTGTTTCTTTCTACGGTCTAAATCACAACTACCCCAAAAGACTCTTGTTTTCTCTGAATTTGTTGCCATTAGCTTACAAACCTAAGCTTTTTCCTTGCTCCAGATTTGTCACTTTGAGTATCTGAGGCTACCTTGGGCAGATGCGAAGGTTTTATCTGTTGAGTGGACGGGCCGGTCTTCTTTTTTTCCTCTTCTATCAGGTCACGTAAAGACTTGACAGAAAATGGCTGCTTAGATAAACTGCCCCTATATCGACAACAAGTAGACGTTTAGTAAATAATCTGTGACAGGTATATACCTTAAACAAGAATCTGTACTATAAAACGGCCTGTGCCAGAAGCTCGTCACCTTCAATTATCACTCAACCTCCGACGAGACTAGGCATGACATAAGTGGAATATTCATATGTAAATTGTTCCATGTAAAATATGAACAGAACAACTATTTCCTTCTGAACCAAATCTTTGTTGGTTTCTGTTTCAAAATTATAAAGAAACATAATACACAGTAGCAATAAAAAAAATGCTAGTATAATATTCGAAGTTTCGAGGAAACACACGTTTTGGTATCTAGCGAAGATTTAGCTGTGACAACTCCGCCAAAAAAGTTACAAAACTTCTTATAAAAACGAAGAACGAACTAAACAAACTTTCTTTCCGCTTTTTACCACTACTACATATAAGGAGGTATGACAAATATCAACATTCTAGCAATTTTAATAGAAAATATATTTATTTCTATCGCTCAAAGAGAAGTTGAACCGCCGAGACGCGAAACTTGGAAGTATATTTCTAGCGCTAGGCACCGACCTTGAGGGGAATAGTTGTTTTAGTATTTACCAAAACATAAAAATGCACTTTTTTTGGCTAAGACACGACACGATGTAAACCCAAATGCGGAATGGGTATATTTATCATTTATACTTACCACGGGCAGATACTCGTTTCTGGTGATCTTGGCGACCCTAAAATTTGGTCGTTTTCTTTATGGGTATTTTCAGTCTCTAATATACTTGATTTCTTTTTCCTCTGTTTTTGTGACTGTTTTGCCCCTGTTTCCCACTTGACGGAGATATTTGGACTTGCATGATTGTCCACAGAACTGTTGATGAACAATGAAACAACTTAATTCAAGGGTCGAAGTTAACTGGCTGGATACCAGAGGTAAAAATTTGGTAGGTTACTCGAAATTTACTAGCTGGCTACCACAGGCAAAAAGTAAGTAGGTTACTCGAAATCAACTAGCTGGAAACCAGAGGTAAAAATTTGGTAGGTTTCTCGAAATCAACTAGCTGGAAACCAGAGGTAAAAATTAGGTAAGTTTCTCGAAATCAACTGGCTGGAAACCAGAGGTAAAAATTAGGTAGGTTTCTCGAAATTAACTAGCTGGCTACCACAGGCAAAAAGTTAGCAGGTTACTCGAAATCAACTAACTGGAAACCAGAGGTAAAAATTAGGTAGGTTTCTCGAAATCAATTAGCTGGAAACCAGAGGCAAAAAGTTGGTAGGTTACTCGAAATCAACTGGCTGGAAACCAGAGGTAAAAATTAGGTAGGTTTCTCGAAATTAACTAGCTTGAAACCAGAGGTAAAAATTAGCTAGGTTTCTCGATATTAACTAGCTGGCTACAAACTTCGGTGGTACCCTGAGCGCAAATTTTAGTAGCCATATATGTTTTCAACGTGTAATCTGTACTGCGTCTGTAGCTGTGTGCGTAAAAATCATTGTAATATTACCAAATTTGTTTTCTTTTTCTTGTCTTAACAAATAATTTCAGCCACTGCTTTCTAGGGAGGGTAAATAATTGTTTTTCTTCCTAAACGATATAAGTTTCAACTGTGTCAGTAGCTGTGCGCGTAAGACCACTGTAATATTTCAAGATTTATTTTCTTTTTTTTGTCTTAAAAAATTACTTCAGCCACTGTTTTCTAGGTAGGGTAAATAATTGTTTTTCTTCCCAAATGACCCACAGACAATACAAATAATTCCTCGCACCAAGAAGATGGCGGCTGCTTGCTTTACCAGAATGCCCTGCGAACCTCGGACAGGGTCAAACAGAAGGTCAAACGTTACAAAACTCGTTCTGTTAGTAACAAAACTATTTATGCCTGAGTTGAAGTTCTTAGATTTTCACTATGCGCTTTTTCACGTGATTACACATCCCTACGCGAAAGGACTTATGGGTAAATATAAAGGTAGCCATCTTTTTTACGATCACTTACGAGAGAGTGTCAACTTACCTTGTTGTTCTGGTCACCGTTGCGTTGTGCTTAGAATATGAAGTTGAAAGGGAAAAAGAAACAATAAACAATGGTACATAGACCTTTCTCACGCTAGCATGGCATGGAAATGTTCAGTTTATCAAGAAAACGAGTCAAGATTCAATCTCAGCACATTAATATTAGTAAAACTACAAAGTCTCATAAAGATTGGCCGCAAATTGACGGAGATATATAGAGTTGAAACTGGATAATTTTCCAATGAAAAGTAAGATGGACGGGCATCAGCCTCGTTTCCACGTTTTTATCATACATTTCTCTGTAATAGTAACGGCAGAAGATCAAATTTCAAAACTTCGTATCTGCATTAGTTTATGGGAACTACCGGCGAAATTTTGCAATTTTGCTAACAGCGATGCGCTGAATTTGGCGATGGCCACAGTTTCTTGATATGTTTAATAATATTTTTGCGTGAAAAGGGTCTATTAGAACACTATCAGTCACGTGTGTCTTGCCCCAGTCCATCCAATTTGGTGCCGCAAAGTAAAGAAACAAAATCAGTTTTAAAACATCCCTAACTACTAGTGTTTCGATAGAAACTCTAGCAGTAACAGATGTTTCAAAATCGATCTGTGATGGACTGGGGCGAGACGCACGTGACTAGATACGTCATATTGCTGATACATTTCCCCAGCACGAAGCCGCTTGGAGGGGACACTTTAAGTGAGAAATTAGTCCCAAAAATTAGCGTATCTAAGCTTATTTTCATCGTATGTTTCTCACAACTTTTATGATAGTTGAACAATTCCAAGGCAGATTCACTTCTCTGGTTTATCAAGAAAACGTTTATTTCCACGATATTTCTCTCTCTTACTCAACTTTTAGCTTTTTAAAATGGCTTTCATGACCCCGCACAAACCCAGAATGATACTTTCAGTTCGTCTAAATATTGCTCACTCCTTAACCGCATTACTCTCTGGGCCCACACGATGAAAACTAAAAAATGTCGGACATTAACGGGATTTGGACTCCTGCCCTCCATGGATCATATATACCGATTCGAATCCATGCCCCCTGATCAGATCCATGCTCTCCGGATCAGGTTTAATGATTCGAATTCATGCTCTCTTGATCAGATCTACCGATTCAGACCCCTGCCCTCCGGATCAGGCCTACTGATTTGAACCCCCGCCCTCCGTCCGGATGCCCATGCTCTCCAGATCAGATCTACCTATGTATTCTAACTGACGCCCTCTGGATCAGGTCTATCGATTCAAATCCATGTCCTCTGTCCGGATCAGGTCTATTGATTTGAACACACGTCCTCCGGATCAGATCTATGGATTCTAGCCCACGCCCTACGGATCAGATCTATTGATTTGAAGCTATACCCTCCACGGATCAGATCTACGGATTTGGAACTACACCCTCCACGGATCAGATCTATGGATTTGGAGCTACACCCTCCACGGATCAGATCTACGGATTTGGAGCTACACCCCCCACGGATCAGATCTACGGATCTGGAGCTACACCCTCCACGGATCAGATCTACGGATTTGGAGCTACACCCTCCTCGGATCAGATCTACGGATTTGGAGCTACACCCTCCACGGATCAGATCTACCGATACTCACCAATTGAAGCTACAAGGTCAAGAATGAAGAAGAGAATTAAACGGCCACATTTTATAGTTAATCTAGCGACAACACCGGGCATGAACTGTCCTTCAAAGTCCTGATACATTGGCTTACCTTAGGTAAGCCTGGTTTAACGCTGCCTTGCGGAGAAAATTCTTCTTGCTCCATTATATTCTTCAGGCTGGTGCCAGGAGGACTAGATACCCTTTCATAAACGACAGAAAAAACTCGTAAAATGTACTGGGAGATGTGTTTCGGAAATAAACACGTTTTTACTAAAGACATAATATTTACTACCGTAGTGTGCGAATTCAGTGCAAAGTTTCACGCAAGAATAAAAAACATCTACACAAATATTAAAATCTTATACCTCCAAACACTTTTTACTAATTTGCACTTTATTAGGCAAAAGAATGTCGAAAAGTTTCGATTGAATACCAACCAACGTCTAACACTTCCAGTCCTAATCAGTTATCAACATCTAACTTCTCCTTATATAATACACAAAACAAGACATTGGGTAATAAGAAAATGGGAATGAATCAAACAAAGCGAACTACTCGAGATGAAAAGTTATATTCTCCCAAACTTGTCCTATAAAAAAGTAGGTACTCTAGTTAGGAGAATTCATTATTACAACTCGTATTAAAAGGGTTAATGCAGAAAATACCTTGTAATACCCCACGCTTTCTTCGTTGGCGATAAAGTTCCCTAGAGACAGTAAAAATCGTTGCAATACCGGTGCCAATTTATGAGAGAACTACAGCTACATTTCTTGAAAATCTAAGCAATAAAATTTTTTGTACTCAAGGTTCAAAAGGACTTTTCTTTTGCCAAACACCAAAACACAGGGTTATTACACCTTTAGAATTTCAAAAATCCAGGATTTTCCGGGGCTGTTTTTCGTTTTTTTTCTTAGGCTTTTTTAAAGGGCTCTTTAAACCCAGAATGAAAATAAAGTTGACAATCACCTGTTAGACAACCTTTGAATAGTAAATGCCGCGAAAATTCGTATTTATTGAACGCAGGAGTCCATTACTAGGAGTGTTCCTCTCCGTATTATGTCATACGACGGCGTTTACTCGTTTTGATTTATTTTTAGATTCAAATTACCCACGAAACTAATTGGTTGTTCTCGCTGAGAGCCAAACGTTGTCATGGTGAGTCACAGGACGTTCTGTGATTGGTTAAATGTTTGCGCTGAATTTATAATCGTTGATCTATTTTTATCGCAAAACGAGTAAACGCCGTCGTATAGACCCAATATGAGAGAGGAACACTCCTAGTAGTGGACTCCTGTTGAACGTTATGTCTAATAACGACAAGCAAAATTTAAGTCTAAACGAAAATAAATTGCACCGGATGGCGAATTTAGTTTTTTTAGTAAAATGTTATGAAAATTTTCCAGGGCTTAGTAAAAATTTTCAGGGTTTTCCAGTATTTCCAGGGCCTGTACGAACCCTGAAACCAAGCTATTTGTAAACACTAAATTCTTTTCAAAAGTATGAAGATTGAAAAATGAAAGTAAAATAAAACCAATGATAAAACAACCGAATCACGCACCATTTCGTTGTCAGCTGTTTGGGTATTCCTTGTGGGAATTTTCTGGGGTTGAGATCTTGGAGGAGTACGTGACGTGGCAGGGGAGTTTTTCCCATCCTTTCGTGACCAGCCGGTTCTATTGCCATTCAAGGCATCATCCTCTTTGCGATACCAATTTCCAGTTTCTTCATGCTAAAGCAAAACAATATTTGATAAAACGAAACTATGCGAAGCTATATCCGAAACTGTTGACCACAGACTGATTGGCCCACCCTGTCTAAATAAAAAGTAGTGCCATCTTTTTCGGAATGGTCGATTAGGCATCAAGGATACTACCCAGTCTAAATATTTTGATCAGTGAAGCTAATGACAACAACGGCGATGACGTTGATGTTGCTGTCAACGCTAACGACAACGATAATGGCGACCAAAACTCTCACCTTCAACACTTCAACAGTTTCCAAACTGAAAGAATCCTGCTTGTTCTCATCAAAAGTTGCCAAATTACTGATGTCATTTAAATCTCCATCTCCATTTGTTACTGATTTCTGGGCAGTGTCTTCTGGTTCTGTCTTCTCAGGTAAATTACAAGGTATTACTTGGTCTCCTTGTTGACAGTTTTCTAATTCTATTGCGTGGGTTTCTTGTGAAGAGACTACAGCTTCAGACTCGACATCTCCTTCACTTCTGCTTGACCTAGGTAATAGAAGACAAGCAACAAACTAGTCGATAAAATCTAAACCATGAAGGGCGACATTCAAGAACTAAAAAACAGTTGATATCAATGAATCTGTTGTCCTTGTTTTAGATTAGCCAGTTATGGTCTGTTACATTTCACTGCCTTCAAGAAAGCCAAAAAATCTTTCATTTGAGAATTTTTAAACTAGGTGTTAGGGTCTAGCTTATCTACTAGTCCTGGAAACGAGTCAAGCACAATCTATCATTCAAATTCGCCAAAAAAAATTATACTAAGAAAAAATGTAGATGTTATCCTCTCCAATAGAAAACAAAGTTATCCATAACTGAACTGCGTTTGTTGAGAAAAGAGAGCGTTTTTTAATTCATCTGATTAACATGACAAAATATTGGTCGTATTGCTTTTTGTACCTTTTACGCCTTCCACTACTGTGCTTTCTCTTCTCTCTATTAGGAGAGACTTGTTCTTGCTCTGAGTTAGTAAACTCAAGGTGGAGATCATCTGGACAAATAAATCGCCAGGCCATGGCTGGGATCTACCAAAACAAATAGAGATTATTAGGACATAAAATAACAGCCAGGCCAGAGCTCAGATCTACCAAACAAGACTAGCAGGGCATGCAGGTCGCCAGGCCATAGCAGCCGGGATCTACCAAAACAGAGATTATTAGGACATAAAATAAGAGCGTGGCCATAACTGGGATCTAACAAATAATACTAGCAAGACATATGGATTGCCACACAGTAACTTGGTTCCATCAACACATGAAGAAAGGCAAATCAAAATCAATTTAGTGGACAAGCCTATGAGAATGTGCAATATATTTCTTGTCTTGTCTTCCTCAGAAAACCGCTACCTGGTTAGCCTAGTTGGTATGGCGCCAGTCTATCGTGCGGGAGGCCCGGGTTCGATTCCCGGTGCCGGACCTTCGCTCAGGGTCTTAAAATAACTGAGGAGAAGGTGCTGCTTTTGCTCCAACATCTGCAAACGGTTTGCGTCTTCTTGGATAAGAGCATTAAACCAAAGGTTCAAGATTGCAGACTTCAAAGGGATACCTTGAGTCCTATTGCCTGTTTTCCCGTGACCTCTTCAATCAAAATTTTGTAAAACAAAACAAAAAAACATTAACCTTGCACTTACCATTCTTCTATATTCGTTCGAGAGTTGTATCAGCGTGTCTTCGCCCAGATGATCCAATGCTCTAAAGCAGTAATGTCAGCAAGATCAAGAAACCACATTTTTAAAACAAAGTGTATCTTTAATATGGTAGGTACTGAGGACATGCAGAAAAGCATCAAAATATGAAAATGATGACAAATGGACTGCTAAAACACGTCAATGAAACAAAATCATTGTGTTGTTTTACAATGTACGGTAAGACAAATATTCTAAAATTAAGAAATGAAATTGCTATAATGCATCAAGCTACGCCACCCGCAAAGTATGCCACTGGTGAAACAGCAAAACTCGGAATGAATGGAAAGGTATAATGGGAATTTAAGGTGTGTTTACTGTTACAAGACACTCGCCCGTTCTGAGGAGTAAATGTGCACATTTCCCTTTCAACTTTAGCCAATAAGTAAAATCAAAGTATCTATAACATGACACTTGTACGGAGCAGGCATAGTTCAGTTGGTTAGTGTGCGGCCTTCGGAGCTAGAAGCCCAAGTTCGATCCCCGGTGACTGCACAACTGTTTTGACTTTCTTCTGATCAGTGTAGCTGTAGCTTTGAATACCAGTAAATCGGAGCACTGACAGAGGGAGGGGGTAAAGGGCGCAACGTCAGCTTCCATTGATAGCAGCACTCTCAGAGAGCTGAAGGAACTACCGACGTTAAATAACGGTGCCTTTATCTTTACCTTTGCTTTATGATAGTATACGTAATTCGGACCATTGTCAAATTTGGTATCTAATTTCGGACCATTGTCAAATTAATATCCAAGTGTTAAAGATGATACCCAGTCAAAACTGATATCAATTTCAAACCAATGTTAAAACGATACCCATGTCAGACCAATGTCAAAATTTAAAAAAAAAAAAAAAAATTACGAATTTTCAGACCAAAAACCTTTCCTTTTGGCACTGCACATACCTGTTTAGGACATGTCAGGGTGCACTCCCCATGCTCCCCACCCAACGACAACAATACCGTACTTTTCATCTTTTTCGTAAATCCTATTAGTCTGAGGTTTACTGAAGTCGCTTTCCATTTGACCGGTCCGGCAGGCCAAAAAGAACTGGTTCTGGCCAGTTTAAATGGACAGGTCCAGGGCCAGTCAGAAACAAGCTGTCAAGTCAAGACATTTTCCAAATCCTACTAGCATGCTGCAAAACTGAGAAGGCACGTGCCTACATTTTCCCCGCCATAACTATCCAAATTCCCGCGCTTTAGCGGGAGCGGGAGGTCTGAATGGCGTGATCCACGAGCAGGGCCATTCTGGCCAGAACCAGTTCTGAGAACTTGTGCATTCCATTTAAGAACTGGCCGGCTGGACTGGTCAAATGGAAAGCGACTTAAGTTAAACCTACCTCGTTTCAAGGAAGCCACTGAGATTCTTGCAGATGTATTCCACGCAAGTATGCTTTAGTTGCTTTGCATTGTACACAGAGGAGAATTCTAACAATTCGACGCAATTCCTAAATGAAACTGAGTCAAGAACAAAACTTTAATTACACTGTAAGTTGCATTTGTATTTACCAAAGTAATTGCTATCCAGTTTCCTGAGCTCTGATTTGCTCCCAGTAAATCGTGATATCCAAGACTATTAGTTGATTTTGAGGTGGTAGACAAAATGGCGTCATGTTTCTCGTCATTTACAGACGACAATATTTCTTGAATAACAAAGCCATTCTAGAAAACACGAAGAGGCCAACAAAATTCAATGGCTTTTTGGTTTTCAATGGTAAGAATAAAATACGTGTCTTTCAGAATTTGCTGAAAATCTACAAGAATGTAATAAAAATTCACAAGCGTGCGTGCTAAAAATAGTAAAAATGTATACTTTGGATTGTTTCTTTGAAAAAAATAAATAAATTTCTCAATTTTTTGGTAAATACTAAAACAATTATCCCCCTCAAGGTCGGTACTTAGCGCTAGATAGATCCACCACAACTCTACTCCACTTAAGGAGTAGCTGGTATCTATGGACAGTATAATTAATAGTTTGGAATATTCACAGAGGGTGTGAGACCTACCCAAGTTCGTCATTTCTACCTCACAGATCTCTTTCAGCCTTCCAATAAGTAACTAAAATCAACGACAAACATCAAGTGTTAATGTAAATATTTGTACCTTGAAATAAAGCATCCTCAGTCCAGTTGCTCAAAGGCTGGTTAACAATTGTTTAAATATTCAACCTATGTTCTTTCTTCCAATCTCTTCATCAGGAATCAAATAAACAGAGTACTTCTTGGTTGGTGAATGCGTACGATATTTATTTACGATTTGTGAAAGTTCGCTATATTTAAAAACAGCAAGGACAAACTTGCTCTGACAGTCGTTGAGTTGTGATGGGGAAATCTCTTTTATTTTCTTCATTTCTTGTTTACAATGTACTAGGAATTCCTCTAAAAGTACAACATTCTATTGTTCTTCGTTTTTTCGATTTTCTATAAACTCGTCAACAGAAACTTGAGCAAATCTTGAAAGAGCCAACACGGCCATTAAACCTTTGTCAACAAAGAGTAACTGCAAAGGCGGAAAAACTTGATACGACTGTTTTGTCACCAGTGAAAAAAATCGTACAAGCGCTATGATTGGCTATACGATAATTTTTACACGTAAAAAAACCTATGACCAATCACAACCAAGAAAAGTTTGACTGCTCAATTTAGTTCAACAGTTGGATTAGGGAAAAAGAATACCAGAGCATTGCGTTAGATGAAACTTACCTGATCAGCGATAACCAACACGTTACCCAGGAACACGATATCCTCACAATCTAAGGAGAAGACATTTTACTCAATGTCAACTGTCAAAACTTTGCTAATGCCGAATCCTTTCTCGTGCCTACTGGCCCATTAGGCCGGCGCTTATCTTCGGTTTCCGTAGTGTTAAGAGGATGAAAATTTTTGACTTCCCCTGGACAGGACACTAATCTATCACAGCTTAGCCCCAGCAGAACTGGTACTCATTTATACAGCTGAGTCGACTCGAACAAGTTGGGTTAAAGTGTCTTACTCAAGGACACAACACAGTGATCCAGAATTTTCCCCACAGGGTAGTATAGTGGTGTTCCGCTGCTCTGCTGTACTGCTCTGTCCTCTTCTTCAAGAAAATAAAACAGACAGAAACTTTCTCATGAAAAAAATTGAAACAGGGTTTTCAATTGATTGAACAATGCCATAAGCGATTTGACAATTGCAGGGGGAGTCAAAGATTCTTATACACTTAGCACTTCAGAAACCAGGGATAAGCGCCAGCCCAATGAGTCACTCAGGCTCGAGAAAGGATTTAACTTGTCTCGATGGTCTGTTACGAGCTGTCCTTTACCTTTGAATGATGGTACTTTTCCATTGTAAAGAAAGCCTAAAATGATCTCCAGGACTTTCGTAGGAACTGGCAGCTTCAGTACTCTTGTCTGCGAGTTTGACTGCAAAGGTGATGAAACATGTCAATCAGTTATGCAAGGGTCCTTATTCAAAATCATAAATAGCAACTGACTAAAATTATAGTTTTTAAACTGCGCACGCCCCCCGACGCCCATTCTTTAGCTCGTCATTTTTTAGCTGGTTTGTGTTTCTTCCATTTTAAGACCTATGCCTCCGGGACGTTTACATTCCTAGCTTCCCGCCTTCTCTTGGAATTCCTTTTAGTTTCGCGTACAGAATGCAACTACCAGAATGCTATGCGCGTGTGACGTCATCATGCAAACTTGCTATTCCCACCATTAACCACACAACACTGACAAATGGTGAGAAATTAAAGACGTAAGCACACAAGATCGTATTAAATGTTCGTTGTTGCTGTAGCATTAAGAAGAAAAGATTCCGAGATAGGAACTTGTTTGTGCTTTTTTTTGTTCAAAGTCAAAAGTTTTGCAATTACCGCTGACGCCCACGGTTGTAACTCCCACCATTAGCCACATAACATCTAGAAAAGGCAGGAAATTTTTGAGACGCAAGCACAGTGGGTCAGATAATGTTGCTGTAACATTAAGCTGGAAAAGGGTTCTAAAAGAAGAAGAAGATAGAAGCCTTTGCTAGCATTTTTGTGTTCGAAATCAATCAGTATTGCAACAATGAGAGTGTTTACTCCGATTAATATAGAGCAACAGCTGCCCTCAATTTACAATGCCGCATTTTTCTTTGTTAATCAGCGTTTCTACATGTTCTTCAATGAGTTGCAAAAGCAACAGTTTCAAGTTTGGTACCAACAACTATAAAGACAAAAGTGGTCTTTTTTGTTTTGTAACTTACGATTTAATTTTAGCTCAAGTGTACTCCCGTTTTAAAACAAAAAGAACATTACACACTGGCTTGAACTACGAAATTTATTTCCTTGTGTTAAAAATATTCACTTACCGTAGTCGTTCATAAGAGTTTTACCATTCTAAAAAAACAATTCACATGTTCTCGCGTGCACGTTTATCCATGGTTTTTAAGTCATTTTAATTGAGTTTTAATTAAACTTACCTCTAACCAATCACAGCAAAACATACTGCGGAAGTATTCTGTAAAATAATTAATTTGTTTAAGTTATTAATCAGCATTTCTTGGCATTATGGCCAAGAATTAAGCGTGTCTTCACACGACTTATAAGATAGCGAGTTCAATCCAGGCAAGACCCCTATCATATGTTCCCTAGCAAAACGGTTGAAAAAGTAGTGTGTAACGAGCAGCAATTTCTGCTAACCCACGATCGATGGATTAGCAAGAAGCTTAAAGTACTACTGAAATCTTTAAACTTGTTTATAATATCTAAAATTGAATTTTGACTCACATAATTTCCGCTGGGACACTTGTAACCGGTCTTAAAAATAAATATTGCGGCGAATTTACGACGACAAAATGCCTATTTTAGCCCCAAAGCTGCAAACACTTTTTAAGCTCATTAGATGTGTGATGTCACATTGTGTGAAAGCCAGGAGATTAGTCCATTTCATATGATCGTACGCGTGGCGAAGTTGGCGTGGCTAATGCTGAGTGTTTGAGCAAAAACTCACTAGTTCGCTGTAAACACTAGAATAGAGCAGCTTGGTGTCCTTTCAAACCATGTGACGTCATAAATCGCTGTCGTATGTTTTGAATTTTATTTGAACTGAATAGACTATTTTGGAAGCTTATTTCAAGGACTTAAAATGGTCAGGTAAGCACTTTTATCCATTTACTGTTGAAAAGAAGTGCTGGAAAATCCCTAGCTTAGAGTTATAGAAATACCAATGACAAAATGGCGTTAGTAGCACTTTAAGCTATGCAGGACCGCAATGCCGACAACAATGGAGAACAATAGTGAATAGAATAGCTGTATGTTGAAATACACCGTGCTGTCTACTTGCATGCTGCCATTTGGAAAATTATGACATGAAAAGCTCAATTTTGAAGTTCTTACGACAATTTGTCAACCTTCATTCACCTTTGAGAAGAACACTTCAATCTTTTTCTGTTCACAAAGCATAACTCGGAAATTAAGAGAGAAAGCAAACTTTTACTTTTTTAAAAGCTGTCGTCTTCGATAATCCTCGTTGTCTAAGCTTCCTAGCATCTTACGAGCATCTAAATTATTGTTATAGCTTACCTAGATCATAAAACCGCTCCTAATTCTCTCTTACATCATATCAGGGTTTGTTTTCCTAGTTTTATGCCATATACTTCTTTACGACGTTCTAAGTTGAGGACTCCATGAACTAGATGCCAGTTCAATACGAACTTTTTACTTTTTATGGAAGTTCTAAACCAATACCAAAACGCGACTATTACAGGACATTGTAACTGCAACTTACCTAGTCTAGCAACAAGAACACATTTATGGCACTGAAACTGCGTACCATCCTCCGATTCCACTATAACATCGTACAACTCCGGACTACAAAAGAAAAAACAAATTGGTACAAATTCTCAGACAGCACGCTTATCAGTTGGCAGCGCCGTGGCCGAGCAGTTACTAGTGTGTTCAACTCCTAATCCTAGGGTCCGGTCAGACCACTGTATTGTGTCATTGGGCAAGACTCTTTATCTGGCTCGTCCCAGTCGACTCAGCTGTATAAATGAGTACCAGCTTTTGCTGGAAGCTAACCTGCGATGTATTAGTTTCCTGTTCAGGAGAAGAGGGGGCTAACCTATGATTGGTCAATGTCCTGTCCAGGAGGAGTCAAAGACTCTCATCCATTTAACACGAAGGAAACTAGAGATAAATGCCGGCTTAATGAGCCTCGCAGCATTAAGCTACAAAATGCCTACACACACAGCATAAAGGATTCATTGAAATTTTGTACAGGTTGGTGCAGGGTGACTTCTGTAAATAAACATTTCTTCTTCACATACAAGACTACGAAGAATAGTATATGCATGCAAAGAAAATCCTACCAGTCGCTTCTACTCAGTGCACATTCCTCCCCTGCCATGTTGTCTTCTTGAAGATAATAGCTAAAAGAGATTACGAGATTGTTCGTTATAACTGAGTAGCTCCGACTTAGAAAGCAAGTAATAAAACTGTTTTTAACTACCTATTTTTTGAAACTATAAAGGAAACAAGTAACCAAGTAATTCACAAAATGTACCAAATGAATATGGTAATTCAGAAGTGCTATTCAAGAGTCCTATGTCCCTTCCGAGGGCTTGTGTAAGAAAGGAAATGGATGATATCACAGACACTTGGGCATCTTATCAATTGAGGTGTTTGTGAAACCTGTCAGATTCTCCAACACCAAGAGTGCAGTTAAAGTACCGAGAACGATGAATAAAACTCCATGGCTTCTCTATTACTTTTCCATGACCGGGGTTCACACTGAGAATGATGAATGAAATTCCATGACTTTTCCATGACCCAATGCCATCTTCCATGACCCAGAAGTATTGCGAAATCAAACAATCCATTTCAACAGAACAGGCTACCGACACTTCCATTCAACTTTAAATGCCAATTCAGGGTTCACATTGAGAATGATGAATGAGATTCCTAACTTTTCCATGATTTTAGAAATTTTTACTAAACTCCATGACTATTCCAGGCTTTGAAAAAGCATTTAGAGAATTCATGACTTTTCACGACTTTTCATGATCGTGTGAACCCTGAATTGACAAAATACCATTATTTTTCCATGAACCAAATATATTGAGAAACCGAAGAATCCACTCCAACAAAACAGGCTACTTACACTTTAATTCAACTTTGAATGCCAATTACACCTTCCTAACACTAAAAGACAGTGCACTGTTCTCAAATCTATAATAAAACACTTCTTTCCAGGACTGGGAAATAAGTTTACAAATTAGAACTATGACTTTTCATGACTGTATGAACCATATCAGGTACCAGTGTTCCAGCTAAACCAAAACGAAAGGGCTCACCACCCTGCTATCTTATTATGCACACTGTCACTTTCATCCAGTGCCCTGTGGTTTTCGGAGCCTCAGCCATATTATCATAATGAAATTGTAGTCAAAATGCAATAAACTTTGATGTTTCAACTCTATATTTCCCCCAGTTCTTTAGTATTTTGAGTAATCACTCAAAACAACTTCATTCTGGGTCAAATATTCAATTTCAGTGCTTGTTTTCTTAGTACTTGCTTTGTTACTGCCAAATCAGCGTGTAAGTACAAGAAACTGATGTTGTCATGTTCCGTGACACGGTATCCTGTCATTTATTTTAGGTGACTAGAACACTGAGATGCAAATCGGAAGCCTCACCTTTCTTTGATTTTCGCTTGGTCAGCTTCCCTTGATAATCTAGACGAAATTTTGTAGGAAGCTGCTGGTATTTTACTCTTCTGAAGCAGCAGCAGATCATCTTGGGAAAGTTCTCCGTTGTTAGCAACTTGTACTGAGACATCACATAGATCCGTACAATATGGGAATTCCCCATTACCAAACTCGTCAACTAAGGCAAAGTCTGCGTTTTCAAAGTCGTCTTGTCCCCCATTTGTTTTAAGAAATTCTTTCACAGTAGACAAAGCACTTGCGGCGTCATCTTTCTTCCTTCTTGTTTTGGAAAGTTCCGATTTCGGAAAAATGTCTTTATCATGAACTGTTTTGCAGGAATAAAGGTTTTCCATCCATTTATGTACATTTCTGTAATCGTTTGAACTGAGTTTTAGTTTCCTAATGTCCTTACGACAAGCTTCTGGAAGATTTTCCTTGTTAACAATAATGAGTTTGTGGAACGTTGGGCTTCTTGATGCAAGAATAAAGGCATGTCCTGCAATGACATGCTTTTTTACCTGGGAAGGCAAAAGTTGGAAGGATGACAGCGTTACACTTGTGTTGAGTCATCTACTTGGCAGACGGATTTAAGATACGTCTGATGTTATCAGATGTTTTCCATCTTCCTTCCTCCATACACTGTCTAGTACGAACAATTATTTGTTTTTAACGTTACAGCATAAGAACGAAAGAAATTACCCAGTGGAAAGAAAAACCTAGGCAGAATTCCACATGTGCAAACATCCAATCTAAGAAATGCACGTTTTCGAAACAAGCGTGATGAGAGGAACACGCAAAATAACGGAAAATAAAGTTGGTAAATGACAAACTTACTGTAAACCAAATAGAACAATATTTACCTCGATCTCTACATCGTGAATGTTGTCCTCTACAGCAGCTTCATCAAAAAGCGACTTTAGATGAACAGAAACCATTGGTTTACTAACAATGGGAAAATCCTTCAATCTGTTGGAAAGTAAAATAAAGTACCAAATATGAAAACTTGTTTTCAGTCGTCTTTTGGTATCTCAGCTCTGTCAAAGATATCATGTGTAATTTCATGGAAAGGAAGTTACGTTACAGGAATTTTAGGTAAACAATTCTTCATAATAATAATATAGCGGAAATTCTGTGATTAACGTGACAGACTACCTCAGACTACCTCAGTTTCAACTAAGCTTAGATCTTTTTACCTATTTAGCTTCACTACTCTTGCTGGAGAACCCAACAAGTTTTACTCAGTGATAAGTCTCCAAGGCACTACGGTATAGCTTCCTTATCTGACAAGATGGAAGGTCTAACCGTTTCCTTTTCCTCAGTTATTTTAAGACCTGAGTGAAAGTCCTGCACTGGGAATTAACCCATGCCTCCAGCAAGACAGACTGACGCCTTACCAAATGTGCTAGCCAGGCGGCAGTCTGCTGTCAAAAGTACTTTCAAGAGTATCTAATACTCTTGCTGAGTTATGATTGTTTAAAGAATTGCAAGGTTATTGTTATGGACAGATTCAGGACAGTCAGACATATTCCAATTTAGTTCATCAGCTCTAACATGTTGTAAAGTTGTTATGAAAAGATTGCTCAGTTTAATACCAATGTCAGGCCCTATATAGTGCGAAACACTGAAAGGATATTGATAAAAATTGGTTGGAAATAAGCAATATTGAGAACTTCAACACTAAACCTGCCATAACTGAGTTCATTCCCATTAATAAGGATGCAGATTGGCAGCCAGTGTTATAGATTCGTTTTATCTTATTGCCTTGGATTTCGAGAAGAGTGCAGTCCAATTGTACCAAACAATTATCTTAAGCATGAACATCAGAAATAGAAAGATTTAGCAAAGATAACTTGATGACAACGTGACTTCTGATTTTGTGCGCGCGCAGCTCGAGGTGTCTTGAGAAGAAGACGTCAGTGCGAAAACATCAAAATCCCGTCCTGAAACCCAATGTGACGCATGCAAAGTCATGTTGCCATCGCATCGTCTTTGCTAAATCTATCTAAAACCCCCACCATACCGGAAACATATACAGACACCTCAGGCAGCTGTTTCAAAGCGATCCACATATGGTGGTACTCATTTTACCAACCCCAGAAGGATGGAAAGCTGAGTGGCGTTTAGCGGAAAAGAAAATCACCAAAATATACAATCCTCGACCGGGCTGGGCATTGAACTGCAGAGATCTTACCACTGTGCTGACCCCTGTGTTGTTGGTTTTTGTGGACCTCAAACCCACTTTCAAAACTCTCCAGACTTACAAATTAAGTGGCCTTGTAGAATGTTTAAGAAAAATATATTTTTTTCTCACCCTTCTCTTGGGTCGACTTGCAGCACAGCAAAGCTTTGTGACTTGGGATCTGTGATTACTTTTGCAGCACGGTGTATCATCGGAATTCGTCTAACTACAAACGGGAGTGTTTCCTTTTTGTCTGCCTCCTGCATTTTTGTTAAATGAGGCGAACATGCATAGAGTTGAGTTGACTTCATGTCTTCATCATCTCCACTGGCTTTATCCTCACAACAAAAGAATGCTTCGCCCCGATCTATGAAGACGGTAAATAGCTAAACGGAAATATCCGCATGTTTCAACTAATGTGATCATCTTCAGAGAGGTAAAATCTGATATGCTGTATCGAACCAAAGGCAAGTGTAAGAGAAATTGAGAAAGAAAAAACTCGACTGCTTGGAGCTTGAATCAAATCCACAACACCCCGATTACATGGCAAGTACTCCAACCATTGAGCTACTGAGGCAGCTACAGTGGCAGGGAGAGAGAGAACCAACCAACCCAAGACAAACCCAGCGATCCTAGTTCCCCCACACTCCTCTCAGAAAAAGCAATCCACGTTTCCGAGAGGAGTGTGGGCAAGTGGGGGTGTGCTCTGGGTTTGGGATTAGCTGGCTTGTCTTGGGTTGGTTCATTCTCTCTCTGCCAATGTAGATGCCTCAATAGCTTAGTGGTTAGAACACCTGCCATGTGATCAGGGTGTCGTGGGTTCGATTCCTGCTCAAGGAAGCTGGATGTTTCTTTCTTGGTTTCTCTTATGCTTGCTCTTGGTTCATTAAAGCATGTAAGAGTTGACCTCTATGAAGATGATCACAGCAAAGAGACAGTTTTTACAATAACTGTCTGGCAACACATATAAGGAAAATGAGTAAGTCTTTTCTAAAAACAAATATTTCGTTAAATATTCCAAAATTCGGAGGCGGGACATGATTGAAATTGCCCTACTTTGTCACTTTCCTCAATAATGTCAACCTGTTTTTGACTATCCCTTATAGTTAGACCACAGGTGGCCTGCACTTAACTTTGCCATTTATATCTGAGAAAAAAAACGAAAACTGTAAATGGAGTGGAAATAAACGCATTGTTGTTTTAGCTTAACTTCAGTATGGCAGCTCGATCGTTTTGAACTTTTGTATTGAAAGTGGAGACACTTGAACAATTATTGGTTATGGAAATACTAATTAAAAGCTAAGAGTATTTAAGAGACAGTTGATTTAGTGAAGAGTAAAGAAATTTAGTGGCTTTGGAATCTCAGGCTATTGCTGTTTCTGTCCTTGAAAATTACAAAATTAATATAATTATTTTCCTACCAGTGCTGATCATCATTTGCTTTCCAAGTGCAACGCTGGTTACTGAGGAAAAAATTAATATAACGATTAGATGAAAGGAATGGAATATGTGTTAGATAGATTACAAGATAGATAGAGTGATGGATGGGTGGATGGATGGATAGATGGTTGGAAAAATGTATTGACTGACAGACGGATGGATGGAGAGATGGATAAATGGGTGGACGAAAGCATAGACAGACAGATGCATAGGCGGATGGATAGATAGGTGGACGAATGTATAAACGGACAGCCGGTTGGGTGTCCGGATGGCTGGATAGAAACATAGATTCCCCTGTGACCAAATTAGGACAGAACACAACATTAGGTCGAAACTCTGCTCTTATCCATATCAGTGTGTAGGTTTTTTTAAGACCCCAGCTAGAAAATACTTTTAAGATTAGGCCAACAGCTCAGTGACCCTGTCAAAATAAAAAAGAAAACAAAAGGAAAGATGGAAACATTAAAAGAAACTGGGAAACAACATGTGCACAAGAACGTTAGACATAGCTAGAAACTTACCACTTAATGATCTTCGAAGAAGCCACTTGCACCTCTTGACAGTAGCAAAATCTTGCTTCCACTGATATACCTGTAATGGTGCAATAATTATCAACATCAATTTTCTCCTTCAACAACATATACAAAATAAGGTATTTGGTAATGAGAAAATAAGAACTGATCAAACATATGGAACTATTGAAGCTAAACCTTGTTTCCACTAATATTCCTGTAAATTGTCAAGTTTGAATATCAAAAGAAAAGTGTCAGTTCATAAAAAGTTACTGAAAATGCTTTATCTTTATTAACATTTTCAGTCTCAGTCTCAACATCCAACTTCTCCAGTCATAACACATACAAAATAAGACATTTTGTTGATGAGAAAATAAGAATTGATCAAATAAAGCAAACTACTGGAGACGAAAAGTAAAATTCTCCCAAACTTGTTCAATGAAAACTTAGGGTTCTGGTTGGGAGAATTTACCAGTAAAAGTAGTGCAGCATTACGGGGCCCAGTGGCCACGCGAGCAGTTAGTATGTTTGACTCATAATCCTAGGGTTGTGAGTTTGAGCCCCAGTCAGACCACTGTGTTGTGTCCTTGAACAAGACACTTTACCTGACTTTGTTCCAGTTGACTCAGTTGACAATGTATGAATGAGTACGAGTTCTGCTTGGGTTAACCTGCAATAGATTAGTGTCCTGTCCAGGGGGAGTCAAAGAATTTCGTCCGCTTAACAGTACCAAAATTGGAGATAAGCACCAGCCCTATGAGCCACTTATGCTCGAGAAAGGATTTAGCTCTTAGCTAGCATACATATAGATTTACCTGCCCCCTAGTGTTCAACACTGTCACTTGTATTTCCTCTGCACAGTGCTTGCTCATCTTGCTAAGACTTTTCATTTGTAGCTCTCCACCATTTATGTTAAGGCTTCTCAATCCAGAAAATCTTAAACAAACAAACAAACTTCAATCATAGTAATAAGTACAAGGTGTAGTAGTAAAAGCAGTAGTGACAGTAGCAGTAGCAGCAGTAGTAGCAGTAGTAGTAGCAGTAGCAGTAACAGTAGCTGCACTAGTAGTAATAGTAATAGTAGTAGCAGTAGTAGTAGCAGTAGCAGATAGTAGTACCACAGTATAGTAGTAGTAATAGTAGTAGTATTTTTTATTTATTTATTTTGCTTTCACTTTATACAAACGAAATAACACGGAATCTATACAGCGAGGCAGACTACAACAGGTCATCAGCCCCTACATGGTAGACCACCCAAACATAAAAAGTAGAAAAATATAATCTAGTAGTAAAAGGATTGCAAGTATTAGAATAATACTAAATATCGTAAACCCTCCCACAATTTCCCATAAGCAAGACTAAAAACAACAATGAAATGAAGACCTCAGGGGGCAAGACACATGCTTATGACAAGAACTACAAATGCTATGCCATGTCTTACAAATACTATAATGATGTATGATAACTTGTCTACGATAAGAAAATGTTTTAGAAGATCTCTCAGGTAAAGTGTTCCAGGAGAAGGTGTTGAAGTAACTGTTACTGAAGGAAAGAGTTCTTGTAAATGCAGGCGGTAGGATTAATCCAGATTGAGTACGGGAGTTTGCATGTTTAATGGACAGGAAGCAAGAGGTATCGATGTCTTAAGTATTGTTTAACAGTTTATATAGAGTGCACAGGTCTGTTGTTCATGCCAGTAGGAGACGGGTAGCAGATTACGTTTCAATATTCTCTCTTTGTAAGGCAGGGTGTAGTCTTTTAGAATCCACTTGGTAGCTCTACGCTGAAGTCTTTCAATAAGTGTCATGTTCTTGTGGACAAACGGAGACCAGATTTCACTTGCATATCCTAAGTGCAAACGAACAAGAACAAGGTAGAGGCACCGTTTAGTGTTTTGGTCAAGTAGGTCACCACTAGTTCTTTTAAAGTCCCTATAAAGCTTATTTTTTTAAGTTCCAGATGAAAAGTAGAACCCTTTAATAGTAAATTTCAAAAATAAAACCTTTTCTCGCCGTTCCTGTTACATTTTTTAGACTTGAAGCATGCAATGATGATGACGTAGCAGGAGGCATATGACATAGCACGAGGCATGAAGCAGAGACAATCTTTTTTATCTCAAAAAATTCAATTCTGGCTACAATA
>JAOBRD020309199.1:0-17737 GCA_027575215.2 Hydrozoanthus sils | reverse complement strand
AACAAACACCTTACATGGAACCAGTACTTATTATTCAAAGTAAGACGGGGATAGACTATGAAAAGCAAGATCTACACTCGGAGAAATGGACCTAGCACTTCACGTTGTTTGAGGAATAACGATTTTGTCTATCTCTTTTTAGTAGACACAACATCTGTTAGCAAAAGAATGACGAAGACAACACTTGACACGACGATCTCTGATGGTTTGCCACAAACACGTCATGCCTCAAGTAACAAAATGAAACAAACTCCAACACATATATAATGCACAGGCGCAGCATGCACTTCAAACTCCAAAGAGTAGAAAGAAGTAGCTTTCCCGTTTCCGTCTTCTTATAGCTCGCATATGAGATCAAAAGAATTCCCGTGAGGCTATCAGTGGGTCTCACCTGTTCCGAACATATATCGTTTTTTCTTGCCTTCACGTTTCTTTGCACTGTAGGTTCTCCTGCAGGTTACCGGAACAGGTTCAGACGGGTTAAGAGTCGCCTGAAGCGAAAACGAACGACTAGCAGTGATAGGATACGGACTTGAAATCTGATGCTGAAGTGGAGCTTTTATGGAGCCAGGGGGAAGAGAGATGCTTTCTCGGAAACCAAAAGCAGAGCCTCGTCTTTGCTGATTAATTACATCCCCTGCAGTCAAGGAATCTAGAGAACAAAGAACTTTAAATTCCACAATGACTCCAACAGTTTCATTAAAAGGTGTTAAATTAGTTTAAAACGTTAGTTCTGCTTAAAGTTATTTAATTAAAAGCATAAACGAACTAGATCGTTTATAATTGTTATGTGAAAGAAACCTTAGAGTTGAGTGTTTCGTGTTAGCAGTATCCTTTGTTATCGTTATTAATTTAGTTAATTTCTATTGCTTCGAAATGGAGTCCAATGTAAAAATAAAACGGGCTATAAATAAATAGTTAAGAATCTCGAGTTCGCACACATAATTTTATCAAAAGGTTTAAGTAGCACAAAAAATAAAACTACTCTAAAAGTAATAACGACATTATTCACGGTGTGTTTTTGACTGACATGTCTCAGCAGCATCTCTTGCCATCATCAAAAACCTAATGACATTCTTGAATCAGTAGTTATTAGCTTTCTGATGATGGCAGTAGTTGCTGCCTATATGTCAAAAAATACATGAACTGTATTTGAGTAGTTTTACATATAATTTTGTTCTCACCTGTTGCAATTGTTTCGTTCTTTTTCAAAGACATTTCCCTTGACATACGTGGCTTACCATCTACCTTCGACTTGGCCTCTTTGTCAATTGCGCTTGTATCCGTGTTGGCGTTTGGTTCTGGTGTTTGTAATTGGTTTTCATCAAACTGGTCCTGTGTATATAAATTGGAATTTATGAACATGTTTCTTCAACAGGTGTTGAGTTTTTGATAATGCAACTCGTAAATAAAAGTGTTTAACATTTTTGAAAATCATTGTTCAAATAAACTTGAAATATACAAGAATAAAAAAAATTGTGATATACAAATTTAAAAATAAATTTGTCATTGCAGTTTTTATCAACATTGCTATCATAATTTGTCATCGCCATTTTTCTCGTTGGTGTCAGGTACTTCAAATAGTTTAGTCTTGGTCAACAAGTTTTTCTTTATACAAAAAAAGACAAGTAACTATTCTTAACCATCGACTTAAAAACAAAGCGAAACCCACCCCACCACTTTCTTCTTCTTCATCATCTAACAGAGCATTCAACTGCTGCTGTCGTTTCTCTGCTTGTGACTGGTATGCAATTGGATTACAAATGGCGTCCGCAAATGCTGTCAAAAATACAAAAAGCGATTAGATGAGTCACAAATGTAAGAACTACTAGGATATAACAAACATTTATACAAAACCTCACATTGAAAGAAGTGAAGAAGCAAGAAGATTTATGCAAAACGCAAGCATAAGTGAAAAAATGCAAAAGTGTAAAAGTGATTCATTATTATCATTATCATCATCATCATCATCATTATCATTTCTACCGTTATCTCTATTGTATAAGACATATTATGAGTACTTTAGTAATAGTGTTAGTAGTAGTACCAGTAGTAGTATTTGTTGCAGCAATAACAGTAATTGCAAGAGTAACATTTGGTAATGGCAATGGTGTTACAACTACTAACAGAAACAGTTTAAGTCGTCTTGATCTTAGTCTTAGTAATATTGTATTATTGTACTAAAGTTGTACAAGTCGGATTAAGTGTTTAGCCAATGGACACAACACAGTCGTCTGACCGGGAGTCAAACTGACGACCCTTAGGTTAAGAGTAAAACATGCTATCCAATGAACCGCCAACGACTACTGAGTGTTGATAAATTAGTGTAGAGACATTTTGGTTGTATCATATCGCCCGATTACTCTTGCCAAACACTTCACCGAAGTTTACACAACAAAAAGTACAAACCTTCAAACCCACTGGGAACAAAATCTTTTGTTACTATATGAACGAAAAGCGTTGGTAGACACAACGGCTGGTTCGACTCATTCCGCAGCTTGATATGTCTATAACCTGCAAAAATATTGTACCGAGCACAAAACCAAAACGTAAACAATAGTAAACAACACAAACGGTCATAATAATGATAAAATAACAACAATGATAACAGCATCAAGATTCTAACATTCAGTTAGACACAACAATAAAAAAACTGAACTCAAAAGGAAAGCTATGCACAAGTTATTTTCTCTCGAAGTAACAAACAGAAATTTGTTAACGCAAAGATTAATATAAACGTATAGCAAAAAATTGTAATTTAACATTGAATTAAAGCAAGCCTGTCAATGATCTTCACTACTAACAACACTTACCGGTTAAGAAGACTAAAGGTAACTCACCTGGGTGTAGGCCATCAACTGGGAGTATTCTATGACCGATCAACTTTCCACTTTCTTCATATACTGCGATTCTCAGTAGTGCCAAATTCGGAAGAACAACCTGCAAATGTTAAAACAAGAACCATAAGTTGACAAGATATAGCTATGTCATTTAAGAAGTTTTTCGAAACTTGGTGTTTACTGCATATATAAAGGCTGGATGCACTCTCAATATATTGAGTTCTATAATCAAGGCGTTGACTAACTGTAGGCTTAAAGAGGGGAGAGAAAAGCAATTGTCGCGTGGAACCTGGTACCAAGGTACTACGCTAAACCTGGGTGCTATAACGAATTTGGACAGAGTGTGGTGGTCGTTTTGATTGTTTGTTTGGTGGTGTTTAGAAGTTCACAATTATCTGGAGTATACGCTATATTACATGGCAGTTTTATTGCTACAAACATTGAAATACCATTTTCATTGTAAGCTGACGTCAAGAGCATCAAATCTCTTTGCACACAATTAGGTTCTGAAGCTAACTTGGAAAAATTAAAACTGCTTTAAACTGCACTTCAGAAATACAGGTTATGTTTCGTGAAGCTGCGGGATTTTTATTTTCATTATATCTACAACAAACGCTTTTATCTACTGTAGAACACTTCCAAAGCATCGTGTGTAATCACGAACACACTAAAGTACCTTTGGAAATTTCATGGCTTCTTCGTCAAACACTGGGTTGATAGCATTGTTTGGTACAACTTTAGTTCTTCTTCTTCTCACTGTATCTGCTGGAAGTCCAAACATGTCCACCTCAACATACACACCAACTTTTTTGTCTGAAAGCAGCTGGCCCGATATGATCTTCAACAGACAAGGAAAAAAACTCCGTAAGTTTGGAACACAACTTTTATCAATCTTTCCTGAAATTCTACTAAGTCCTCAATTCTCAACTGAATTCTACTCTACACTGAAATACTCAAAAGTCATTCCTTTCCACTGAGGTAGGTCTTTTTCGGCAGTTAAAAGAGAAAAAGCTACACACGAAATTCCTTGACTGGAATCTACAAGGGAAGCGGAAGAAGGGGCGGCCAAAACAGAATGGGGGCAGAAGCGTTGACACTAAGGTGAAGGCTGCCGGAAAGGCATGGACCGAGCTGAGGAGGGTCTCTCAGAACTGCGTCCATTGGAGGAGTGTTGTTGGGGCGCTTTGTTCCAATAAGGTAGTATATACGAATTACAAAGTACAAGAATCTACCATCATAGAATAATTGCAAACAGAAACGGCAAAGGAAGTGATAGATTCCAAACCTTTTAAAAGTTTCGTCTGCTAGCTACGTCCATAGACCTTTTCCAAAAATGGCGGCGATTTTAACATTCTTTTGTAAGCGTCCAAATTAGCCTGGATATGTTACCCAAGCTAGTTGGGCAAACTCGAATACACACAAAAGAATTTTAAAATTGCCGCCATTTTTGAAAGAAGTTTACTCCACCTTGACTTCCACAGTCCCAGCAATGATTCCGTCAACAGTTGATTCAGCAAAAGGATCAAACGACTTGTCTTCACGGCGCATGAAACTTGGTTTGAGAATATATCTAGAACAGAAATCAGTGGTAGTAGTTAAGCCACGGTTTTGAGCTTACACATTTTCGGATTCATGAACAAAAATTATACCGTTTTAAGGAAAATAGGCAAAGACAGGGCGAATAAAAAATTTTGAAACTCAATGATCTCTACTACTTGGAACAGAAAAACCAGTTCCTCACTCTACAAGCACCAAAATTGACGACATTTGCTTTCGCAACACTTACCCGCATTTACCATTGTATTCAAACTTTCCTAGGTTCAGCATCATACTTAAATCTGTCACAAAATTGGAAAATACATGTCAATATGCTATTTATAAACAGAGAGATCCGATATATTTTGACAAATGAAGTGTTGCTAAACTATCCAAGCACAAAACCGTAACTTTCATTAAGTTTATTGTCTTAACTTCTCTTTCCAGTCGGAATATCCAACAGGTCGTACAACCAAGTGTTAATAGGGCTCCGATGACCTATGTATTAAAGTCCTTATCTGAGACACAAAAACCTAACCGTCTGCAGATATTAAGGTATGGCTTCATGACGAAACATTGCATACAACGTTGCGTGTAGAGCACCGCAGAATTACATCGTGTAGCCACCTCTGAAATTGTTACACGAAATGTTGCACGAAGTAGAAAGCAATCTTACTCCTACAACATTACAAGCAACGCTTTCAAAGGTGGTTACAAGAAAAGGTTAAGTTGCATGTCATGTTGCCACATGTAGCCATACTTTAGAGCAAAGGCAGCACCCTCTCCTCAGTTACCTTGCACCAGGAATAAAACCCGGTGCTCTGCAAGATGGATTAGCGCCTTGTCAACTGGGAGAATTTTACTTTTCATCTTCAGTAGTTTGGTAATTTTGATCAAATCTCATTTTCTTGTACCAGATGTCTTACTTTTGTGTAACTATGTAGGGAGAAAGTAAGATGCTGATAAACTGGCCGAGAGCAAAAGGGTAAAATACAGTATTGCTAACCTGGCCAGCAAACTTCTACATGGTACCATGTTCTATAATTTAAGTTCGGTAGCCTCACGTTCGAAATAATGGAATACTCTTCACAAATTTACACTAACCTAGTGTTTGGTAGTTTAGTGCAACAAGCTGACAGCCTGCATTCCAATAGAGCTGTTAAAACAAAAAAAAGAACCACATACATTACAAAGCGAACGGAACAGTTTAGTATAGAGCAAAAAGAAATCTAAACAAAGTAAGTGGAACAGATCTCTCAGTTACAAACAAAAGAGTTTCGTCCAGCTTAATTCGATTCGGCTAAAATGTTTCAATGCTTAGTGAAGACTTGTTTTTCAAAAAGCAACCTTTGCTAACTCCCTTTGCACCATCGTACCTTGTAGCAAATTCGTTTACAAAAGTGATAGTTGGTGTTCTTATCACTTTGTCTTCAACAATGATCTGATGACCAAGGCATTCCCATTGGGGTTTTCTTCACTTATGTCTTACCTGAGGCATGTAGTTCTCAGAACCAACTCTTGTTCCTCTAGGATAAATTCTACTGATCTGTCGCTTGTTGTAGCTTTGAACATTAAGGAAACATATCCGCGTTACCTTGTCTCTCGTGTGCATTTAACAATTATTTTAAGAGCGCGTACTGAATATGAGATGGTAAATAACCAAAGATGCACGTAGTATAACTGCAAGTTGGCTATAAATCATCTCATATGATATCCAACAAGCGTGAATGGAATAATTGTTTTATTAAATATATCGAGTTTTCCAAACCTATGACAGCTAAAATCTATTCAGAACCATTTTTCAGCCTTGCATCATTCTAATAAGCTTGTACTTACCAATAATAACTGCGTTCAGGTGTGACCAGTGACATAGTGAACAAAATCGCAAAAATTTGTTTACAGGAGACGGAAACAAGTTCACACAAAACAGTAATGGAAACCAATTATTCGTAACAACAAAAGGATACTTCACAAACTCCACTGGTGCTTCTTTGAGTAACGAAGTAGCAACTGTTTCAACGAACGAGGACATTTCGTAACTTCTGTTTTTTTCTGAGGAGACAATGTATGATAAGCTCATCACAAGCTTCTGCCCACCAGACCCTTGTAAAAAGCAATTATTTCGTATTTCTCAAACTAAGCAGCAATTAAAGTCACTGTGGTTATATAAAGGCACAATCAATTCCATGACCCAGCATAGTTTGAGCAGCTAGCCCTAAGTCTTTATCCTGCCTTAATCTCATTCTATTTGTACCAAAATTTCTACGCAAAATCTCTTTACAAACACGCTCCAAAAAGGTTTACTTGGAACGTACACGAACAAGCTTCACAAGAGAACTAACGCAGGTAAGTAACAAAACAATTTTTCGATTAACTATTCTACTTTAACGCCCCTCACAAGATGTTGTTAATTAGGAAATGATCTGATTGCTCACAAATTCGAAGATGACAAAAATTGACTTCAAGGTATCTTAAAAAAGGTTGACAGAAACAAAAATACAAAAATGTTATCTAACGAGACGACGGTCTTACTGAAAGTTCAATGAAAATTCCAGTGTTCCTCTTACCGGCTTCTCCATCTTATCAAGGTAACGTGTTTTCAACTGGAAATGTCTTTAATGCAAACAGCAATTGCAATACTTACTTGCCGAATGCTCAAAACTCTTGAAGTGAACTGGTTGTATGTAATTCACAAGTTCCGAAAGTTCAACTTCTGCTTCCTCTTCTTCATCAATTGTCGATTCTCGGCGATCCTTAATTGATAAATAGAAGGATGGTAAGCCACTGTACTTGTCTTTAGGTTGCGAGTAAACAATTTTTTATTAGATAATATTGCTTAAAAACTTATACTCTCGGAGACTTAAAACAAAACGGTAAACATATCTATGTTATGCGAGAACATGTCTTGCACCGCACGTGGACCGTCTACGTGTTTGAAATTGTGAGGACCAGTATGTTTACGTACGCGTGGGAAACACGAGCAAAACGATATTTCTTACACAATGCATCTATTTTTGGCCGTTAACAACATCAACAGTTATGTAACATCTTCTATCTTAACAGAAAGTAAGATTATTCACATTTAGTATATACCAGCTCAGATAAGCGCGATTTGATTGGTTTAGAAATAGTAGGTGTGAGGCAGTAATAGCCTCCGAAATAGAAGATAATGACGCTGAAGCAAAATGGCGGGCGGAAGTAGTCGCTCCGCGATGCTTCGGGCAACAATTTAGAAAAAATTACAGAAAAAATCAATCCTCAAAAAACCAAGAAGGCAACAAAGTTTGGTTTAAAACTATTTCAAGGTCAGTAAGCTTTATTTTTACATTTGCTGTTTTAAATTAAGATGCTCATGCGTGAGTTTCATTACGGTCTGTAATTCAATTAACAATAGTATTTTTTTACAAATCTTTTTTTTTTGTCTTGAAATGAAAACTCAGTAGATTAGTTGCCTCGCAGGTATAATACTAAAACACTTATAATATTTCAGTTTTGGTGGATAGTGGCTTAACTAATAATTACCACTATCCACCGCAAATGAAATAGGGTAAATGTTAAATATATGTATATTATTAGGTGTTAATTTTCTATGCCTTTCTTGTTGAGATTCAATTTACTTTGGAATTGTTCTCCAAGCCTACAAGGTATTACCATGAAAATGAAGTCTCCACTTCTGCAACGTATCTGGCATCTAGACAGTTGCAGTGTGAAAATGGCCATATTGGCACTACACCAAAAAAAAAGTAAAAGTATCTCTTAAAAATAGCTAGATACGCGATCGAAACTTGCCAGGAGTAAAAGTAAAAGGTATACTTTAAGGTATACAAAAGCGAGTAAAGATCTGTACATAGATATTGTGACTGAAGGCTTTAAAAAATCGAATACCTAGAATACCATTAAAGAGGTTTGATTAACTCTGATTCCATTTTAAAAGAAACATAGGGCTGAAATCATCGCCTATAACTTACTTTAGTACTTGATTCCTCGTTCTCATTTATGATATCACCGCTCTTGTCTCCATTTTCTACCTCACCATTCACTTCTGCATCTCCATTTCCACTTCCAGTCGGGACACCTGAGGTTGTCTGGGCACCAGAATCAAGTGCTGTTAACAGTGTATAAAAGGTACTGTGATTTGTACGGAAAGATAGTTCCAAAGTTCACACAACACCTTTTCCTTAGCTTTTCAAATTAACAATGGTAAACTAAGTCTCTGGCAAGAAGCCGACTGAAAGATGGTTCCAAAGTTCAAACAACGCTATTTCAGCTCCAGCTTTTGAATCAAAGCAAACATTGGTTAACAAACTGTATGACAAGTAGCAAACTAATAATGCACGTCACAAAACAAGAAATACTCTCTATACTTTAATTATCACTTGTACTTACGCCTTGCTATCACGATAAGAACTTAATAACAACAGTTAAAATTTTCTTACAATGCAACACATTTACAAAAAAAATGGATAAGGCTGCATAACAGCAAATTGCTAATTGAGGCAGACTAAAACTTGTTAAAAGAAAACGCAAAATTAAGGAATAAAGTTGCAGATGAGTGTAGTGCGAAGGAAGTTTCTATGTAATATGAGAAACACAAGCAATGATAAATAACACAAAAAGAAAACAAACTATTTGAAGGAAGATGATTTCAATCGTAACCAATCCTTTAAAAGACACCTGAAATTCTATGACAAAATATTCCAATATTGAATACGTTTAAAATTGTAATATTGTATTCATTAACGTGTAAATTTCTCAGCAGAACTAAGCGTACTCGTAGAAGATGCCAGTGAAAACCGAAACAAATTAAAGAGAGCTGTTCTTTTAGTTAACAAACAGAACACAGTCGAACTCCTTAAGACGGACACCCAGATAAGACAAACACCTAAAAAAACGGACACCAAAACTTGGTCCCTGTTGTGCGTCATTTATTTGTATTTGAAGTCTCTTTAAGACAGACGCCTCTCTAAAACGGACAGTTGACGCCGGCCTGAAGGTGTCCATCTTAGAGAGGTTTGACTGTATTGCTTTAATCGTGTCTTCATTGTTCATATTTAGCGAGTAAACCAAGCATGGGGCTCTTCACTGTAAATGGGCATAAACTAAGTACACAAAGCCACCCGTCATTATTCCGACGATCTGACTCATCTTACGTTTTATCGCCCTCTTCTTGTTCTTGATAATAATCTTCCTAAGCAAGGCTTTCGGACTAGGAAGAGATCGCCCTTCTTCAAGCTGTAATACAAAAATCCAGTTAAAGAATGCAGTGTGTTTACAATAAAATGAATAATTGTGCCTTACAAAATGATAGCATGACAATGATAATAATATGAAAATAGGAACAAAAATAATAATAATGACACAAATAATATTAATAATTCGTGTAAGATTCAAAGACTTCAAACTAAGGTTCAAAGACGCTTAACATTAAACTAAGATTGCCCTTGAACGTCGAAATGTTTTACTGATCAATGGCGAGTGAGTGGCGTCTAATCAAAGATCTCAACTAGAGTAACTCAAAATATCAACTAACCTGGTCAAATAAATTACGACAGTAAACAGTTGGAAGCATCGACATGGTCTGACAAATGGCTAATGCCTGAAGCCTAAGCCCTCCAAAACGCCATATGGCGAGTAATTTAAATTCTTATATGAGTCTGGCATTTTCTGTTCAATATGGCTTTGTCTGGTATTTTGATTGGTTAAGCCTGACGCGTACCGCAATTATGTTTGCCCACATAAAACTTAACTGCCCCGTCATGCAATGTCCAATTTCACTAAAGCACGCCCACAACTTCACTCGCTCCCGTTTGTTTGGCCTTATCACAATTTTTGTGTTACTTGCAAAACTTATCTGCAAAGATCAGTACAATGAAAACTTTTTGAACGATTTCCAGTATTATATGGGGATATGTTTTTACTTAGTTGTATTTCCCTCTTTCTTCGGACTCGGAAAATATGAATAAATACTCATATTAATCTGGAAATCATTCAATGGGTTCTTTGTATCACATATTTATTATTAGTTAATCTTATCACGTAATCAACTAAAAGTTAAGTTATAACACATAGTCGCTTGAGCTGCGGTTGGTAACAAAAGTATATATTCTTCCACTTACAGGATTATCATCCAGTGCTTTGTTGAGAAGTAAATCGCCAAATATCTGAACACAGTAGTTTGCCATTTTGGCTTGCTGCTTAGGGCTAAGAACAGGAAAAAAAAGTTTTAACAATGTTGGAGGGTACAATCACTAGCTTCGCATTTTAACATCACGTAACAAGGTGTGCCATAAACGATTATTGGCAAATTAATGCGGTCTGCAGCTAATATCCTGCCACTTTTGCGAGTTTCTTAACACCGTTGTATCACCGTGACTTACATTGTGTATGGTTCACTCTGAAATGCATGTACATCTGTCTCGGTTGTACAACAAACACTTTCTTTAATGTATATGATGAGGCATTAAAATATCCTTGCTCCTTGTTATACCTGAGTAATGCTCCGAGTAAGAACTAGAGAGGTCAACCGCAATGGAATGCAGAAAGATGCTAATTGTGGTATTATTAAAATATTAATCTGATTGGCAAAATTTTAAAAATGGACAATATCTTGATAAGTAAGCTGATGTATTTCTTTCAGTCCGCTCATTCGTTCCTTTCTATTTGAAACATTTCTGTTTTTTAAATTTAAGAAAAATTCTATGTGGGGAACATTGAAAATAAAAAGGTTTTCTTCGCTCTTGTTTGGAAGTTCTACGATTGGCTTAAATATTATTGCACAAAAGAAACATTGCTTTAAAATAGAATTTCAATGCTTTTTACTTTAAATCTGTGTTGTATACTGGTCAATGTATTCTAATTATGAAAATTTAAACATTCTGGTGTGGGGAAAGCGAAATGCGGCAGAACAATGGGAGGTTCTCTCATTCTTACACTAACCATTACTTAATTGGTAAAAGCTATTATGATAAAGAGAGAGCATGACGGAAGGATTACAATACCCTTCATTTTGTGCTTCTACAGCTGGATGACTTTTTGGTTTGTGGGTCTATAATTGGGGGTTTCTCACTGAAATATGTTTAGCTACAAACTGATTTGGTTTTTTCTTCCAGGGAGGGCTATGAACGGTATGGTATACAACGGGATTTTTACGCTTTACGGCAACAAAATCTCGGATATGAAAAAAAGGATAAGTATAAAGCACAAAATAATGTTAATAACTTCATTTTATTTATTGTTATTCCAAATTAAGGTCAAACATGCTAGTTTGCGAAGATCTAGAATTAGAAACTTTTCACCACACAAACAAGTAAACAGACCAACCTGCAGTGATTTTCAAATGACAGTATCATAGGGTACTCTGACGTCTTGAAAGCACACTCCGCGATGGCTTCAATAGTGTCCTAGAAACAGGCATAAGAAAAAAACAATCACAAAACTAACATAAAATGGCTTGAAATTTGTTAGCCTAACTTATTGTTTTCACTACCATCATCTTCATCACCATCGAAATTATAATCACAATCACCATAATTTATGCTGAAAACACTTTACCAAGTAACAAATCGTTCTTTGGGGAAGGGGGCGGGCAATTTTCAGTTCAACATTAAAGAGTTTTACCATTATTTAAGTTTTAAGCTTAAAGTAATGTTTAAGTATGCGGGTAGGTAGGATTCTCGGGAGATATAAAGCAGTTCTACAATGAACGAAATTTCTTATGTCAGCTTTTCGCTTTTCAAATTTCAAATCGAAATTTGAAAAAGAAAAGCAAAAGAAATGGTGTAGTCAACTCAGAAATAACAGGCAGAAACTAAAATAACAAGCTTCCTGTGTTACTTCATACACTTAGACACTGTTAGAGGTGAGCGGGTCATAAGTGCATGTTCTCATAATCAACTTTGCAACTCACCTTAAAGAGAATTTCTGTACATAACGTCATTCCGTGTGTAATGACCGGTTCTTGATCCTCCGTTCTTCCGTCCCAGCAGTCTAATTCTATACATTTACAGCCTGCTAGTAAAGCTTGTCTGTACATTTCAACAGACGATTTTCCCGTCAACTGGTGACCTAAAAAATATGCATTGTTAAACATTTTTGCAAGTTTGCTGTCACATTAAAAAGCAAACAGGTTCGACTGCCAGGGTTAACCAAAATCTCCGCTTGAACTGAAAATTGCTAAAGAGCACTATCTTTCTGCATGCACAAATAATAGGTAAATCCTCACTAGCGTTTGGTACTGCGAATAAACATGAACAAATTTAGGGTTCTGCCGTTGGGCTTAAGCAATTCACCATTTTTTAAAGTTTCGCTGTTACCACTAAAAACAAACAGGCTCGCCGGCCCGGGTTAAACGGAATGCTCTACTTTCACTGAAGAAGTGCTAAAATGCAAAATTATCTTTCTGCATGCGAGAACAACAGGTTTATCCTTATGAGCATTTGATTCTGGTCATGTAAAAACACCATTAACCTGGGACAAGGAGAATTTGTGGCACCACAGTACGGCAACAATTCCAAAAAGCCAATTAAACGTTTTTGCACTACCAACAAACATGAACAAATTTAGGGTACTACCATTGGGCCTATGCAATGCACAATTATTTAAAGTTTTGCTTTCACAACTAAAAGTAAACATGTTCGACGACCCGGGTTAACCAGACTTAAATGAAAGAGGTGCTTAAAGGCAAAACTATCTTTCTGCATGCGAGAACAACAGGGTCTTCATCAATAGCGTTTGCTTCCAATCATGTAAAAATGCAATTAACCTGGGAAAAAGGGATATTCGTGTCACTGTAGTACAGCAACAATTCCAAAGAAAAATCAGTTACAATGTTCTGCACTATGAATAAACATGAACAAATTTAGGGTACTACCATTGGGCAGTACCCCGTTTCTATTGTAACAAAACTATACCGTTTAAATAAATCAACATTTTATAGAGCTTTACGCTACTGTTTATGGGGGAGAGCAGTTTAAACTGTGTTTGTCTTTATTGATTTTGACATCTATAAATCGGTCAAAACTGAGGATTAACTAGTTTCAAAACATAAATTAGAAAGCAAAACGAGACTATGAAAGTACTTCTGCTTTGAACTCAAGGTAGTTTTACCTGTTAAATACGTGTTGTGCGAGGAATTGATAAAGTAATGAGACAATGGGTGAGTCATGTCGTTGTGAAGTGATAACATATCTGGATGAATAACTGCATTGTCGTCACTCATCAGAAATTTGGTTAATCCTTGAACACTGAAGTGTCCTGCAAAAAGAACGAAGTTTTAAGTACAGTTTGCATATTTCCCCACAATAATAAGTAGATCTCATCAGAGTATCATGAAGTTAGGTTAAAGTTAAAAGTCAACGCCCAAAGCCTCACCTTTCTTTGCAAAATCTTTATTTGGTTCATACTTGTTAATGATTGCGTGTGCCTTTTCTACATTGCAATAAGGATATATAATTTCATTTAGCCTGGGATCTCTCTGAGTGTTGTTGAGAAAATCGACTAACTGGTCAACCGTCATGTATGGCTTTTTCTTTGCACCACTGAAAGAGACATTGAAAAAATTACCACCAATTTCTCTGTTAAAAGCATTTCTAGCTTATATGCTGGATCTAATTTACAAATTCGAGAAACCATAGTTACTGTAAGTATAAAGCAAAACCAAATTATCCATCAATTTTATCCCCTTAATTAAACAACAAAACAAAAATAACCCTTTTGGTGTACTTACATATCTGTGAATATCTTGTCAATATCTTGTCTATTACATAGTCTATTATAGAACGCCAGAAAATCTTCAAATGTGAATCCATCTGGACTAATGGAATCGTTCTGTAGACAAACAAAAACGCATTAGTATTACTACATTGCAGCATCATCAAGAAAGCAACCCGGTCTTAACTGATACCAATAGTTTGATAACGATAAGCCACATTTAACCAAGTATAGCGTCACAAGCTGTAGGGCATCTAATTGCAAAAGCTCGTTAAATAAAACAATATAGTTTATGTTTGCGGGCATAAATACAATTAGGCCCTGACTAAGATTCACCGGAGCCAAAGGGGAGGGTTAAAATGAGCTCTGAGAAGGATACAACAATATTTTTGATTTTTATCCTGTGCCAAAAACAAAGATTTCCTCTAATTGGTTCGACTTTGCAAATTTTAGACAAATATTTCAAAATCATTCGGGGATGAGAATTGCTCTGCAGTACAGTGTTTAGTGCCATGTTGACGTGTGATCTGTTGGCCATGCAAGTGTACATGTAAAGAGAATATAAGAGCAATCGAAGAGTGGAACAAACCTTGCCGTGGGGGAGACCAACTGACTGTAATGCTTCCTGGATCCTCTTTCTGTCTTCTTTGCTTGAACTGGATATAAACTTGACAATACTAAAAAAATAGGAAGCAAAATCTCCAAATCGATGAATTTGTTAGAAAGCTACTCTATTGTATAACTGTTAAAAACATTGCATAAAAATATCAATGGCAAAACAAAAAAGCTTGAAGATAAAGCGCTTCATCAAAACCTCACAACCTTCACCAATAACCTAACATTTCCAGAACGATAATTTAAAACTGCTAATTTTATGGACATATAAAGCAAATCACTAATTTTTCTTCAACATTCAGAAGGCCACTTCGTACTTTTTTACAGGAATCTTTCCTTCTGGATTGGTCTGTACTATTAGCTTGGTATACCTGTCAAGAACAGACGAAAAAAATTAATTCAATCAAAATACTGTAGTATGACTACAGATTTTTAGTATGACAGAAGGCACGCTGACCCAACGTGGTTCCTTTTCAGGTATTTACAGCAGTCACGCTATTTGCGTTGTACCAACATTCATTAGCATCAACGGACAAACAGTCGCACCTTTGGACAATCAAAGATAACAAGTATACTTTCAATCTCGCAAAAAAAAGATCATTAACACCAATAGAAAATAAATTGCATAGTATGACAATCAATGGCGTGTAAGAGACAAACAATAGTGCAATTTGCCAAGAGACGCACGATCAATTGCACCTTTATACAATCGTTTGCACGAAGCAGTCAATCATTAATCTGAACTGACAAACATTAGTATTTTTAGATAAAAAGGTGTTCATTAGTGACATTTATCGAAGTAAAATGCATTTTAGAATACTGAACAAGAATACAAGAGCAAGTACAAAATCTTTTGAACTTTATGCTATTTTCATTCACATTTTTTTAAAGCAGACACGAGTAAAAAGAACATCAGAACACAGTACACTTTCGCATTGGAAAGGGTAGCGAATGGTCCTTTAAAACACAAAAATCTAGTTCTTGAAATCTCGTCATCTTTTTTGTCAGGTCATGAATTTTTTTGTTAATTTTTTCTCCGTCTCGCAGTCACGGATTCTTTTACAAGTTTTCTCGCATTTCCGGCGTTTTTGGAAGAGCTCGAAATCTCCACTTCTGCTTAAAATTTGTTTGGTGCCTCGATATTTTACTTAAGTCTCGGTCATGTATTTTGTACTGTAACGTCTTGGTAACAGATTATTCATTGCTTGTCAAAGTCTAAGGCTTGGAATTGTTTGAATGAAATTTTAAAACAAAAATTGTCAGCTAACACTAGCACTTATACATCAAAAATTGAGACGTCTTCTAAAAAAACAGGCAATCCATGACCAGGATTTTTACAAAAAGTTACAGCTAATACATTGAACTGAAATAGCAATTTTGAATTTTCTTTTTCCTTAGTTGATTGTTATTAAATTGCACTGTTGTATGTCTCTAACAAGCTATTGATTGTCATACTATGCAACTGATTTTCTATCGGTGTTAATGATCTTTTTTTTCGCGAGATTGAAATTATACTTGTTACCTTTGTATGTCCAAAAGTGCAATTGTTTGTCCTTTGATGCTATTGAATGTTGGTACAATACAATTTGCGTTATTGAATGTTTGTTCGCGTAAATGAAGTTCGTGGAAGTGCTAACGAATGTTTATTCACAGTATAGTTTCAACTGTTGACGTAAATGAATGTATATTTTGCATAAATGAACAGCAAAAGGTGTAATTAAAGAGTCAACATAATATATAGTATCTTATAGATGACACTGGCTAGATCTAGACCAGCCACAATCGATCTATACAAATTTTTACTTCATACTTTTGTTGGGGGCCGGGTCTGATGGTGCACTAGCTAGCTGTAATGGGACAATTTAAGTAATATTGGCCTGAAATTATTGTTCAATACAAGTAACAAATGATCATCATCACTTACTGTTTCTTCAGAAATGTCATAGGTGAAGCATTTATTGACAGTAAGTTGTGGGTCAGACTCATTAAGGCATCTGTCCACTCCTTTGCCATGGAAAGTGAGTTACAAACAAAATTGACAAACACTAAATCAACCATGTTTGGTCCATGAACTACAGTAATTGTCTTGTCCTGTAAGGGGTCATCATCGGACCCTAGTCTCAAAGAGTCTCTCAGTTTTGGGTCCTGAAAGAAACCAAAATTATTTAAATTGTATATATCTTTATATAAACTGATAATTATAATACGGATCTTAAACAAGATTTTAAAAAAGTTTTCCTATCAATTTTAAAATTAAGATATTTATTAAGTCTATAAATATAAATGAATAAATTGAGAAGGGTTGGCACATGTACAACGCAAGTGGAATAGGTTGAACATTTGGGTGACCTTCTTTCCTGCTAAAGCCATGCAGCTTTCCATCCCTCTGGGGTCAGTAAAATGAGTACCAGCATACATGGACTACTCTGAAGCAGCTGCCTATTGTACATTTATATATGCTACCAATGTTCCCATTAATGCGCCACAACATGTATTTGACACAAGAAAATGTGAAAATGATGTGCCACTTTCGTCATTCGTGCAGACAACATCACACCTTACCCATGGTCCATTGTGCACTCAACTGTTTTTCATTCACATGACAAGTTGGCAAGCATCCCGTGTTCATTGTTTTTGGCGGCCATTGTCACTGATATTCTCTTTCTTTTGTTTCATTGATAAAAATGCGGAAACGAACTGTCAGTGAAGTGCTTATGGGACGAGAAGGTGTCAATAAGAGGCCAAAGATAACAGAATCGAATCGCCAAGATCACCAGGCGCAGGAAACTGAACAAGTCAAGGAGGAAAAAAAAGCGCATGTTTTCAATCGCAAGTGGCTGAGGAGTTTTGTGCCTGGCTGCATAATGACGAAAAATTTCATGTTCTGTCAAGTGTGCAGCTGAGAAGCGTGTCCCACATCACGTCAGGCAGAATCTGGAAAAGTTTTATTACTGGTTCAAAAAACTTCAAAAGATCAGCACTAACCAGACATAACACAGGCAAGGATCATGCCACTGACATGATCCTTGCCTGTGTTA
>JAOBRD020309091.1:0-18365 GCA_027575215.2 Hydrozoanthus sils | reverse complement strand
CCAAGCTGGAAGATTCTACATAGCAGGTTTCCTGAAATTGTTGCTATTAGCAGCAAGTGTCCCAGCTAAAAGGTTCTACATAGCAGGTTTCCTAGAAGTATTTGTACTGCCAGTAAGCGTCCTAGCTGAAAGGTTCTGCATAGCAGGTTTAGCGGAAATATTGGTTCTAGCAGCGAGTGTCCGAGCTGGAAGCTTCTGTTTAGCAGTTTTCCTGGCAGTATTGGTACGGGCAGAAAGTGCTCCAGCTGAAAGGATCTTCATAGCAGTTTTCCTGATAGTACATTGCCTGGTAGTAGTAGTACTAACACTGTCGTCTGCCTGGTGGGGAAATCAACTGTTCTCTGACCTAAGAAATGCGCAAACTCACGCTGAACTTGAGGGTTGTATGCTATATTTTCATCAATACTCAAATTTCAAAAACTTCTGCAAAAGTGTTACCTTCCGTAAAAGCTTTTTTCGGGCGACAAAGAAGTACGCAACCTATTTTCGATATCAGATGTCGATTCGGCATTAAATTTGTTCTGCCAAAATCCATCGATAATCAGTCGTTCCATCACCTGACCATGTGTGGACTAAACATGGGCATCAGATAATTTTAGCACATCGGAAACATTGTGTACGGTTATTTCTTACGTTTATATAATCTTGTTATGAACTTGAAGGAAAAAACCATAACTGGAAATGTCTTAGTAACATGTCCATATTTTCAAGGTTTCCAGTAGAATAAATTATACCGAAACTTTAAATTTAATTCATAGTTATACTATTAAAAGGCAGCCCAAGCTCAAAGTAGGCGTTAGACGCTATGTTAGAATAATTATAACCAAAGGTAAGAAGTGAGGCATTTTTTTGGAGGCTTTTTTTGACATTTTGTTGTTTTTCTTAGATTTAATTTTAATTTACTGGAAACGAGACTCGGTCAGTTTTTAATTTTTTTAAAAGAAATTAGGCCAATCTGAGCCTCGTTGTTCTTAAAAAGTTGTTCTTATGATAAGAAAAAAGCGTGTAAAACAAAAACACAAATACAACAGATCCAAAACAACCTCGGCAAGCCTGAACATTTCGCTCCAGGTAGAAACAATGTGGAAGAGCCGCGGGTAAAAGACAGCTGCAGCCAAATGTATAATTTCCGATTTAAATCGAATACGTGCACAGTAGGAAATGAAATTCATCAAATATTAAAACACTAAAACAGGAAGTCACAAATATGAGTGAAGTTTCTAAAACGTTTCCTTGTTCTCACTCACGTTATCCTAAACTATTTCAGGAGTGCAAGTCGACGGTGTTTCTCCTACGTATTTGGTGTTCAATTGAACAGAAGAGAGTCGAAACAGCTGTCACCGCCGGGCTGACGACGAAGCCGCGCGCAATTATAAATTATACCCAAACTTTAAATGTAATTCATAGTTTTACTATAAGAGGGTCCACAATAGGGTATTCCATCCAACCATTCCGGTCGATATTTTGTGTTAATCCCGCCATCCCGCTGTAATTTAGTCCACATAAAAGTTTATTTCTTTTCATATTCCTACTTAGTTTTTTCCCAGCACGACTAGCTACAGTAATTTTGTGCGATGGAAAAATTATGTTCAAAAGAAATGGTTCCTAGGTAGCGTGCATCTATTCATCGGTAGTAGATAACAGATGCATGCTGCGCCTATAAACCATATCTTTTATATAATAAAGGTTTTACCTTCAATTATAAAGAAAAGTCCTACTCATGACACGCACACGTCGCGTTCGTACATTTTACAGAATAATTACTGAGTAACAGAAAACCCAAACTAAGATTTGGCCAACTCATCATCATTTTGAAACAGATTGTTTTTATATATTTTTTTCCTTTTGTAATACCGCGAAAAAGTTAAAGTGCAATTCTTTTTTTCGTGGATTAAGAAAATTGCCGACGCCATTGCCGTGCTCCAATGCACTTTTGTTCGTGGTTACTAACCAATCAGAGCGCGAGATTTCACGTAAGCCTCCTAACTGTATAAATTAGTTATGTTAAAACGTATATTTAGCATAAAATTGCTCACAAAGCCTGATTCTCCTGTAAACACGTTCGATATGTCTTTTAAGCTTGATAAAGTGACGGGCCATTTCTCTGAACTTGAACTTGAATGTTTGCGGTGCGTGATTGTCACAACAACGGAAGTTAAATAAAGTCCTTGTTCCTGTGACATTGGTTTTCGAACGTGCTTGATTGTTTGCACTGAACCATCAAAAAAGTCTACAAAAGGCTTTTTTATTTCTCAAAGTTTAAAAGTTTATTTGTATCAATCTATGTGCTCTTCGTTTTGGGTGCTGTTATGTAGAAACAATAGATATAGTAAAACCATACGGAAGAGAATATATTTTTGTCCCCCGGGTGATGGCAATCTTCCCGATTTTGGCTTGGTAAAGTGACTCGTGCCACTTCGAAACCAAAAGCCCAATTTAACATATACACATTACACAACTAATGAGAACGTCTATTTCCAAAAAGAAAATCCGACTATTAGTTATCAGTTCTAAATATTTCACATAACATTCAAAATTCAGAGAAACAACTCAGTTACTTTGTTGGTTCTCAAATATCTTAATATCAACAGCCGTAACTACTTTCTTTTGACGGGGATGAAAAATAACAAAATTGGATTTTTTCTGTTCAAAGTATATTATTTACTGTAAGCCAACTCAATTTATAGTTCTAAGTTAACTGTATTTTACAGTATACTCTTTTTAAGTGCTGAGATATTTTTATGTGCAGATAGGAATTAGTGCCATGATGCAGCAAAAGAAAAAACTTGAGCATTTAAGAGGGTTTATCAATGTCCTTTTTTATTGATACGTAAGGCATTTTGTTTTCTGCTCAAAAAACCAGCGAATAGCCGCGAATGTTGTTAGCTACTGGAGCAAATCAGAAGATGCGGAGGTAATGGCGTCATTTCCTTGGCTCTCAACATGTATATGCAAATTTGAAACCTACTTTCTAACTAAGACAATCTTGAGAAGTGAAGAAGCACGCTTCGTCAAACGCTTCTAAAGGGGACGGCAAATCATTCGCTTTTTCCAAAATGGGAGTCACACGAGTCCAGGGAAAGGCTGCACTGGTTATCGGAATTTTGGAATCAATCGTAGGGATCGCTCTTCTTGGAGTAGCGTTTTATCTGGCAAGCTATAGCAAGAGGTTTGATGCTACTTCAAGTCCGTGGTGGTTGGGGATCTTGGTGAGAAATCTTTACTTTTTTTCTTGTCCAGTTTTCAATTCAAAGTAGGCGGCAATGATGAGAAGTATCTGAAGTTGTCAAATTACGAGTTTTACTGGCTTAACATTTTCACATGAGCAAAACGAGTTGTTGCTTTCAGCTGTAGATATTTTTGGTTGTCCACGAACTCGTTTATGACAGAACAAGGAGTAAAAAGGTTTTTAATCCATCCATATGTGTAGGTTAAAACCAAGTCTTTATTATTTGATGCTACAAAAATTCTTTTCAATTTTATCCCACAGTATTATTACCAAGAGCCCGCAAAGAAATACAAGCCGTTTTCGTATAGGACTAAATATTTCCTCTTTGATATTTCAAGAACAAGAAAACCTATAAAAACCATGTTTCACCGAGAAACTTCTAGAACCAAAATTTTTTGCTCGGTTATCATGATTATCACTGCTTGTCCGTTGGATCTGCTATGCTATCAGCTATAAGTGAAAAAGGATATATTCTTATTTTTAAGTTTTCACATATAGAGCAACATTGAATTTCAAGCTTACTGATGGAAAGCTGTAAAGCGATATAGATGTGTCTTTTTTTCCCGTCTTAAGTGCTACTGACAGACGTTGTCTCTTTTAAAAGACTTTGCCTTAAAAGGTCATTGCAGATTTACACTATTGAGTGTCTGGTGGGTTAATCTTTCCTTCCGCGGTTTTTCTTGTGGCCTTTGAGTTAGTTTTACAAGAAGATACCGTTTTCAAAACTTGCCTGTTACCTTTTAAAGAATCTTTGTTTAAAATTTTGACTATTAAGTAAGAAATAACGACCTTTTTACACTTAAAGTTTGTGTATAATTTATAATTACGAAGCGTTAAAATGTGGCGCGGCTTCGTCGTCAGCCCGGCGGTGACAGCTGTTTCGACTCTCTTCTGTTCAATTGAACACCAAATACGTGGGAGACACACCGTCGACTTTCACTCTTGAAATAGTTTAGGATAACGGGAGTGAGAACAAGGAAACGTTCTAGAAACTTCACTCATATTTGTGACTTCCCGTTTTAGTGTTTTAAGATTTGATGAATTTCATTTCCTACTGTGCACGTGTTCGATTTAAATCGGAAATTATACATTTGGCTGCAGCTGTCTTTTACCCGCGGCTCTTCCGCATTGTTTCTGTCTAAATGTTTATGTTATGCTAAAACCAATGGCCTTTCTACCTGGAGCGAAATGTTCAGGCTTGCCGAGGTTGTTTTGGATCTATTGTATTTGCGTTTTTGTTTTACACGCTTTTTTCTTATCATAAGAACAACTTTTTAAGAACAACAAGGTTCAGATTGGCCTTATTTCTTTTAAAAAAATTAAAAACAGGCCGAGTCTCGGGCTTGAAAGGTTTTTATAAGCTTTACTAAGCTTCAATCTTACTTAATAAGGGTTTGAATGTGAAACAAATCCTGGATAATTGCTGGAAATCGTCTCAGGAAAATGACTAGTATAACCCACGATGAATCCACGGGAATGAATTGATCAAAAATTCACCCGCCAAGCAATTCGTTTTCCAATGAATGTATTACAATACCTTGAGCTTGGATTTAACAAACATAGAAAAATAAGTTCTTAAAAGAGCAATTTGAGGCTCAATTCACCAAAAAAATTAAGAGTAATGAGTCTCGGCTAAATTTGCTAAGCTGGACTGTTTGTTTTTCAACCGGGATTTAACCACAGTAATTGAAAAACTGTTTGATAAACAATGTGTGGAAAGTACTAAAGCATTATATCGACAAGAAGGCTGTTCTTTTTAAAGCATTATTGCTAAAGATACGAAAAATACCTACATTCTCACGTCAGCATCATAGCTTGTTAAAAAACCTGTTTTCAAAGAGTAAACCGGTAAATATGCTACACATTTAAAAACGTCTTACGAAAATTAATATTTTGGGGCCTGAAAATTAATTACTGACAACTCTCGTAGACGTCTGATTACTTAAGAGTGTATATTTAGTAATATATAATTAATCAATCTATTACTATGTATAAACTTTAAGTTATCACTAAATAACTATCTCAACTTTGTTTTGATTATAAAATTCATAGTTGTCTATATTCATATTTGTTATGATGTGTGGTATAAATAGAGATTTGTGCAATTTTATGCTTGAGGATTAGAGGATGAAATGTCTTACGTTTAAAGCAGTTTTCGAAACCTTTCGAGAGTGTTTTCCTTTCTTGATCAAAGCCTTCAGTTTGATCAAATTGGCTTTGAATAAACAACACAGCACCGTTAAGTGACACATTTTTTGATTGACTCCGCTTTTGTAAACACAAAACTCATTGGTTTTTTTTAAACATTTTAAGACAAATATTTCACCAAGAACTATTGTGAGTCTTCAAAGAGAGAAGCATTTTTTATGCTTTCCTTATTACAATATAAACTTTAAAGACTTGATGTTGACAAACAAGAAGAAGGCTACAAACAAACTCTAAAACAACTTCTTTCCTTTCAGCATCTTGTTCCAGGTATCCTTGGAGGCGTTACAGGCTTTACCAAGAACTTTGGTTGTGTAAGTGCCGTGTTTATTCGAATCCCCTAAAACTATAAGCACCCACCCAAAAAAAGGAAAAAGCGCCCCAGCCTCGAATTAGCACCCAACTCGAATAAGTTCCCACCCCAAATTAGAGAAAAGTTAATTAGCACCCAAGCCTCGAATTAGCGTCGTCCTCGAATAAGCACCCAACCCCAAAATAGAAAAAGCTAATTGGCAACCAGCTTCGATAAGCGCCCAAATAAACGCTGACCCAAAATGGTAAAAAAATTAATTAGCGCCCAGGGCTCTAATTCGAATATATACGGTGAGACCAGTAAATGAACTACAATATAGGGCTGGGTTGCTCAAAGGCTGGTTAAGGGAGAACGGAACCCTAAAATCAAACTTTTTGAAACAAAATCCTTGAAGGTGTGGAGACCGTATTTAAAAGTGTTAGTTTTTTCTCGTGTCGCGCTGATTTTCCGAGAAATTTTAGTTTGAATGTGCGTGTTTCGGGTCGTTTATGGGCGCGCGCTAGCTTGTCAACCTGTCAACCGTAAACAAAAGTGACGTGTGACGTAGGTTATTGGAAAACAACGGGCACTTGAACCGTTTTTATTGTCATAATCTCACTTACACCGTCGAGAATGAAAGTTTAAGTTGTGTGCGATGTCCCACTTCAACGATGAATATTTTCATTTCGAGCTAATCTTCCTTATATCTGACGTCATAACCTCACTCTTTCTCCGCTGACCCCTATTTCTGAGCAGTCGGTACCAAGAGCGGCACATAACGAGCACGTAACATGTTTTAAATTCGAATTTCTCGGAAAATCAGCGCGACCGAGGAAAAAATATTTCAACATCGTTTTCGCACTTTTAAAGATTTTGTTTGACGATAGTCGAATTTAGGGTTCAGTTCCCCTTTAATTTTAACCCTGGATTAAGCAAAAAGTTAAACAGTAGATTCTTTTCTAAGGAAAGGTTTACGGTTCTTGTAAAATACTGTATATATTCTTGGGGGAAAAAAATTTTAGTTCCAAAAACTACAGCTTAAATCAGTCTCTCTAAGGTTGGAAGCAAGAACATGCGTAAGTTTTAACCCTGACCGTTAGTACTTATCGGCCTTTGAACAACTGGACCCTGGAGTACAAGACACAAATAAGCACATGTCACGTCAACCGTAAAAGGGTACTGCAATACTTGGTTGAATAGTTTTTCGAAAGCCTTCCAGTAGCTGTACCGGCTTTTTACAATACCATACAATACTTTATTTAATGCGATTTCCACTTAGATATAAAGAACTTTTTTTTTTTGATGAGCCACGATATACAAAAAGAATAGATTCTACGTGAAACTGTTTACAACAATACTATTTGCAACATAGATAATAGAGAAATACATTAATAGCTACAACTGGATGTTACCACAGGTAAAGATAACGCTGTTGAGCTATTGTAGGATACCCAGTGATGTCATATAGAAACGTACTGTTAATGATCTTCACCCCTTTCAGTTCCAGCCAGTTATCATCTAACTTCTTACATTAAACAGGACATTTGATACTGAGAAAATAATAACTAGGTTCAGGTTCTAACACAGAATTACTAAAATAAAAAGCAAAATTCTCCCAAGACTGACCGCGTGGCCGATGTGCGGGATTCCTCGTTTCATTGGCTCATGGCAGTGGCAGCGCTTCCTTATTTGGATCTAGTTCCTGTATGCTCCTTATTTGGATCAACAAATGTTTGTACTTCGTGTAATGCTGAGCAACTGTCCTGCGGAACGACCGACAGACAAGCCACATGATCCGATCCGTCCACTCAAATCGAGAACTCGACTGTTAACAACATGATACATCGTTGTGAATAAATACTGTCTCACTTCGCTCGATAGCAATAATTTAAAAAAAGCTAAAGTTAAAAATTAAAATACAGCTAAAAGCGTGTAAGGTATAGTTTTCGTTAAACTTTTTATATTTCTTAAATTGTTTGGTAGAGTGTTCCACAAATTACCTCAAAAACAATTTTCTGTAGGTTTTTGAGGTACTTTTGTAACTAAATTGTTTCTTTAAAAGCGACACGAGGACGGCAACATCGACCCTTCTTGTTTGTCCTTTTCAATCACGTTTGGCTAATTTGCTTCCTCTCTTGTCCGAGTTACGCTTCGTGAACAGAAAAAGATGCATGAGTTTTTCAGATCCTTAAAGGTAAATAAAAATTGACACAATTTTCTGTAGGTCATTCTCGTAGCCGTAAAAAATTGAGCTTTTCACGTTGTAATTTTCAAGACGACGGCGTGCAGGTGGCCAGCACGGTACATTCCAACATGCAGCTATCGTGTTCACTATTGTTCTCTGCCGTCGTCGTCGGCGTTGTCATTCTCGTTTCTTAAACTGCCCATGTGTAATCAGTTCTCTAGTTAGTAACGTCTTAACGTCTTCTGGAGGAGCAGGCGTAGCTCAGTGGGTTAGTGCGCGGCCTTTGGAGCTAGATGTCCCCAATTCGATCCCCGGTGACTGCACGTCTGTTTCAACTTTCTTCTGATCAGTGTAGCTGTAGCTTTGAATACCCGTAAAACGGAGCACTGACAGAAGGAGGGGGTAAAGGGCGCACCGTCGGCTTCCATTGATAGCAGCACTCTCTGAGAGCTGAAGGAACTACCGACGTTAAATAACGGTGCCTTTACCTTTTACCTTTTTAATTAAAAATCTTAAATGCAATGTTCTGATCCCGTTTTCTTATTGCAGATGATTGCCTTCCTGATTTTTAACATTATTACGACGATTATCAACGGGGTCATCTCCGTACTTATGATTATCGGATTCTCTTTCTGGAGCGCTTATGTCCAGATCTTCAGAGAGTATGAGAGGCTGGAAGGGTGCTCCACTATCGATGACATGTGCTGGTGTGGTGGAAAAGAAATCCCAGGTATATTCTAATTGTATTTTGCGAATTATTAATATAATTTTTATAGTTGCAACCAGTCAATTTGGATTTAGTTTTGGCGACGTAGATCGTTAGTTTGTTGGACTCCCACCATTTCTTTATAGATAGATGGATGGATGGATGGGTGGGTGGATGGATGGATTGATGGATGGATAATAGATAGACATAAGTAGATAAATGTACACTACATCAGCTGTACAGCTGCCGTCCCTTAATTTTCTTTTACTTTGTATGAATAAAGGCTTTTATTATGATTATCATTAAACTAATAAATGCAGACCGTTGTATTATCTTTCCTTAGTTGGGAAGTGTGACTACCTTGACACTCTAACTACAGTTCTTGTCGTGACGCTTGTCATTGTACTCCTGTTGTTCGCTCTCTCCCTGGCTGGATCCATACTTGGCTGCGTGGGATCTTGCTCTGCAACTCCTGTAAGTATTCACAAGTGACACGTCCCTTTTTAAGGCATGAATGCCTTCATGTAACCAAAGGGACTCTGTCACTCATTTTCGCATTCGGCCGAGAGAAGCTTAAGTTCTACTTTACATGGCTTGAACTGGCTGAACTGGTTTTGTGAACCGGTTTGCAAATCAGTTTGCGTTGCAAAAGAGCGAGGTGGCCACGCATTTGTTGGAAAAGATTGTTTCTGGTAAAATTTTACCGATCATTGTAAGTATTTTGAACGTTTCATGAAGTTTTCAGGAAGATTTTTGTATATTATTATGTACCTCTTTTGTCAAACAAACTTGGTTCTAGCAGTGTCTCAGAAGATTTCTTCGTTGTTATTTTTCTTTTTTTAAATAAAAAACAACAACTTAAGATGGCAATAAGTCTCAGATTCGAAAAAAATTGAGCCATAAAATGTGAAAATAGTACTTGTATATGTTGTTGTTCAGTTTTATCCTTGGTTTAAATCAGTGTATTTTCCTTTGTTTTTGGATATAATGCATGATAATGAGTTTAAAACAAAGAAAAAAGAATTGAAATCAAGGACAAAAATGAACCACAACATATATATTTGTACAAATCGTAATTAACACATTCTGCTCTGTCCGCCACCTTGATTATTTAAACAGTCGGAATGCATGCCCGTTGGGTACGAGCATGGAAAACTCGACACAAAAAACAAGAAGACACGGAGGGAAAACATTACCTCGTGGATTACCATGCCCGAGTAATGAATGAAATGTTTAACTGATGTGAAACCTAAAACATTATAAACGCAAGGAATCTTACTATTGCCAGTTTTTCTTTGTTTTGAAGGATCAACCCAATTTTCTCGTCGTCCAGCCACAGGCAGCCCCAGGACTAACAGTCCAGACATCAACAACTACCGGAGGGTTCCCCCCACAGTGGGCTGCTGAAGCGGCCCAACCCCTCTTCCCACCGGCATACGAGCCATCTGGAGATAAAGTCAACCTTGTTATCTAAAGAAAACATAGAAGGAAAGATGGGGCAAGATTTCTAAAATTTTGCAATTTTGATCAACAGGAGTAATGTAAACACTACACCGATCATAGATTAGAAACTGAGCAGTTTATTCTACAACTTCGTACCCAGGCATTCTCATCGTCAGATGACTAGTCTGAAAGAGATGACTGTACATTTACATACAGTTCGAATGAAAAAACCTTAACTTAGGCCTATACTCCGGGTCCTTAAGTCGCCGCGACTTATTGCGACTTAAGGAAATTTAGTAAAAAAACTGAACGCAACTTAGTGTGACTTAATGCGATATAAGGAAAAATGGGGTAAAAAATGACTGCGACTTAGAGCGATTTAAGGCGACTTAGGAACCCGGAGTAAGCCTTAAACTTGCTTATGAAACGCACAAAGAGAATCTGTAATCTTGATATTTGACGTTCAAAGTGATGTTAGTGAAAGGAAGTGTTTCACCAATTTTGGCTTTTTCTGAGCCTTGTTTAGCGGTGTAGGGTTCGCAAGGTATTGTTGTACAACCGCCATCTTTATCCGAATGATCATCAACTCTAACTAGTTTGAAGGCAATGATATAAAATGCTAAAGATTTAATACCAGCCATATTGTTTGTTTAAAGTTCGCTTATGTTTCCACTTTAAAGTGCCTATTAAATGAAAACTTTTATTATCTCAGTAGATAGACCTTGCTAAATGAGGAATAGCGCTGAAAAAAATTTATCAAAATCTTTTATGGTTCTTGAAATATTAACAATTTAATATTTTAAACTGATGACGTCACAAGTGTGACAGGGAAATTTAAATTTTTTAAAATCTGCTGCCAATTCATAACCTTTGGAGGAATTTAAACCAAACTTGGACTGATGATGTATTTTGAGGTTTTCTTCAGAATAGCAGTAATTTCACATTGTCATGGCAACAATTCGGTTCCAGACCCCATTCCTTATAAAAGAAACTTCCTGCTATTTCAAAAACTTTCGCCAAGGCAGTTAAACCAATCTCTGTTTTTTCTTTTACACGATAAACAAAACAGAAATGATGTAAATTGTTGCACAACTTCTGGTTTGATTGAAAAACCTATATAATTATAAAATTTTCACTTGGAGTCTGGAACCCAGTTTGTTGCCATGACAACGAAAATTAGTAATTATTCTGAAGAAAACCGCGAGATACATCATCAGACCAAGTTTGGTTTTAATTCCTCCAAAGGTTATGGATTGACAGCAGATTTTAAAAAATATAATTTGACTGTCACACTCGTGACGTCATCAGTTTAAAACATTAAAATGCTAATATCTCAAGAACCATAGATTTTGACAAAATTTCTTCAGCGCAATTCCTTATTTAGCAAGGTCTATCCACTGAGATATAAAATTTTTCATTTCATAGGCACTTTAACGAGTAATTAAATAATCACTTTCTTTTCTGCATTCAAACAAGCTACAAGCTTCTTGTTTGATTCAGGAATTTACAAACATGAGGCTTCTCAAGAACTTTGTACTGTTCTGTAGTAGTACGCGTGTACGATAGACGAGGAAGGCCACTTCAAAGTTCAAAGTTCAAACTTTAAAAAGTTCAAAATTCAAAGTTCAAACTCCAAAGTTCAAACTTCTTGGTATCCGGACAATGATCCAACCGAACTTTCCATTTCTTGTAAAAAGGCAGATTCTCTTCTTAAGATGACTCTGCGTTACATTTGGCTCTTTTAAGCCCAAACCTATGGAGTGTAACAGTGATGAGCCAAAAAGAAGCAGCGGAAGAGTTTCTGAATTGCTGAAAACTGTATCGAAGTATTCTCGTGTCGGTAGCGTCTTGGTTTAGCGCCGAAGTGTAACGGGGCATGCATTCCATAGAATTTTGGCAATAAGATAGCTAGCACAATCTAAATTAACATCTTTAGACTAAAACGATTCGGCTGGCCACTCCTTTTGAAGTTCGAGTTTTGAAGTGTGAAGTTGAAGAAACTAACAAAAAACCTGAGTAGTTGACTAAGTAGTGAACATTGTATATGCTATTAATGTTATGAATTAGATTTAATCAAGGCTGGTTGTTATGGCGGTTACTAACGATCACGTGAAAGCCTTGTTAAGTTTGAAACGCATGCGCAACCGATGCCAATAAAAAGTGCAAACGCTAGTTGGATGTTGTAGTTACTCACTTGAAAGAAAAGCAAATTTTAGCTTTTTGTTTCTGAACTGGTTTTCTGATTAATAAATTACCGTTTTGTCCATACTGCGTTGTGAAATAAGCCGCCTATATCAGGCTAATGTCGACTTCCAAATGTGCAAAATGGCTGTTCGTTCATCTTATAGCGTGTGCTTTGATCGTCGTTTTATTTACTATGTTAATCATTCTTTCTTAATCATTTCACAACAGAGTTTTATCAAAATTACAATATTTCTTTTCGCCCTGATGTTTTCGCATTTATTCGGCTTTTTTGAGATTATGAAGTATTTTTTGTTAAATACGCGATTAGTCACCATGTTACCGCGGTCTCAATATCATGGAATCGAGGCGTTATGTGCCAGCCAACCAGCCAGACGAAAATCGCTCAACGGAGGATAGTATCTGGATTTAGCCCGCGAGCAACAGCAACATTAGTATGCATTCTCCTTCATGTGCTAGGCATTAATAAAGAAACTAGTGGTTGAGAGAACAGCATAAAAAAAAACTAAATAGAGAAACAGTAAGCAGCTCAGACTGGTTCAATGCTTTTTAAAGACCTTGGCTGAGCTGGCCTCCCCGTTTTACGTCTTAAGAAAGTATTCTGAATAATAAATGACATCATAATCAAAAAAGTTAGAGACACGTGTTTTTTTCTAAGTTCCGGCCGTATTACTCATTTTATTGACCATAACTAGTTGATTACAAGTTTGATGCAGACAGGTAATGCTAAAGATCCGGTTAACACAAGCTTGATGTAAAAGCAACAAAACTATTTTTAATAACCTTTGCCCCTTTTCACCTTAAGCCGATTTAAAGTCTTGACAGACAGTTAATGAGAACTTCTTTAGCTGCACGGTTCTAGCACAAAATATTATCATTAGACTGTAGAAACTCTACCGACTGGCTTTGACTTTGCTGTGTTGATGGAGTCCACGTCTTTTTAACTGGTTATAGTAATCTGAGCTACAGCCTGCCAATTCGAACTCTATTAGGTTTGCTGCATTGATTATGATAACTTTTAAGGCATAGAAACTGTAAACTTAGGAGTGAATTTATTTTTACTTCGCGAGAGACTTCAACAGTTCCTCGATGAACTTGTCCGGGTTTTCGCCAACATCTGACAATAACCCTGAAATGAAAAAAATATATTCAATTAAAAAATGATGAAAAATGAAAACACAGAAAATTATATCATTGTAAAGACAAACATGTTCTATTTACAAGCCCAACGGGCAATTACAATTTTTGCCACTATGTCCCTCGAGTTAGGAAAAGATCGACAGTCCCAAAAGAAATTCTCATTTAAAGAACTTTGACAACAATCTTCTCTTAACATCACCATTATCATTATCATCATCACCATCAATATCATTGTCAATAACAAGAACATCACTACCATCATAAACACCCTCATTACCATTATCAGCGTAGTTATTATCACGATTATTATCATCGTCATTTAATTGTCACTCACCATTACCACTGCTATTCTCATCACTCATCATCAATACAATTTTTTCACCATCATGCTATATTATATCTACTTTGCTGTAATTTCCATCAATACAATTATCATTGCCATTATCATCTTTATCGAACCATCGCCGTGGTTATCAAAGTCTATCAGTTTCATCATCATCATTATCAATGTCGTCATCACCATTATCAATATCATCGTCATTACAATCATCATTACCATCGATATCATCGTCATTATCACCAACATTAATCTGTATCATAGTTATCATCATTATCATCAATATCACCATCATTACCATTGTCACCACCATCATCAACATCATCATCATCACCATCGATATCATCGTCATTTTTATCAACATTAATCTATATGATCGTCATCATCTCCATCATTAACACCATCAATATCACAGTCATTTTCGTTAACCTCACCTGCTGCATCACAGAACTCGGCAAAAGACTCTGTTGGAAGAAGGTCGTCCTGGTACAGTGAAAGCATCTGTGAAAAATGTTACAAAGGCAATGACTTCTAACAATATTGACTGAGGGAATAGAAACGAACGAAAAAGAAGAAAACGCTGATTTATTCAATGAAAGTATCACGGAGAGAAGTGGAGTTTTAGTGTTGTAGTTTCTAGAATCTCTCTTTCAAGGGTTCTTCCCCTTTGCTCAGAACAGATTTCCAGGACTTTTCCAGGTAATCTCAAGTTGTGCTGAACGTTTTCAAAGTTTCAATATAAGGGAGACACTTTAAGATAAAGTCAATTTAAACACCAAAACATGATCTTTTTTCCAGAGATTTTTCAAATTGGGACTACAGCAATTTAGAATGCGATTCACGATCGAGTATGTTGTTCTTGTATCAATTAAAAAACAAAATTTAGTTATGACTAAAAACAACTGTATTGGCACAAATCACACTACGTGGACCGCAAACTTAAAATTCAAGGATTTTTCCAGGTCGTTCTCAAAAAAATACCCCATTTTTCGAGGAATTCCAGGCCTGGAACGAGATTCCCCGAAATTCAAGGCATTCCAGGTTTTCCAGGTGGCGTACGAGCCCTGTCTTTCGAATCAACTTGGTCAGTAGTTACAGGGATTAAAACTAAATCACAGAAAAACCACACAGAGGGCAGCTGCAACATCTCCTTTGAATTTTGCAAAACTTTCCTACATTCGTGATAAATGTTATGATACTGGTGTTATCTTAAACTTCGATTCTTTCCGCTATATAAGACGTAGGTGCGAACACGCACAAGCTGAGTTAAAAAACTTTAAGTATAGAAGTCTAGTTCACAAACAAGTAATTATATACAGTATACTAAAACGTGTGGCGAGTTCGTCCAGGTTAGTGGTAGTTAGTCCTGAGAAGGGCTACACTAACCAATATTTTTTTCAGCAATCACATTGCTAAATATAACCGACCCACGAACCAGCTGCAGACTATTGACTGGGGCTCGGCGCAATATTTGACTTATAGTACTATTTCAACGACTGGCACTGGAAAGCTGGCTTGCTAACTTAGAACGCACTCCTCCAATAGATTTACCAGTGGGCCTACAGACAACTCATTCACGACGTAAAACAGCGAACGAAACAGAACGAGTTAATATCGAAAACAACCTATCACGCAACATTACTTTTGTGGAAAAACCAATCACATTACAACTTTAATATCAGAAATCGCGCGCCAGACTATATTAGTATTCAACTGACGCACTGTTCCTCACTTGACTATGAAGATGAATTCCAAACAGGTTGTCCAAACGTCAGTCACTTACATCGACAACAGTCCTTCTCACGACAACACGAACCCGGACGATCTCACCATACGATCTACTGTTACTCCCGAATTCAAACCATTTACCATTATATACATTATGTGTGGAAAGCGTGTGGATAATCGCTTACCCTATCACAGCCTTTCAAAACCGCCTCGTCGTTGTTCCGAACAAATTCAGCCATAGCTTGGGGCCAGCCAGACGAGGAGCTCTTCAGAGGTTTCTGTGCAAAGATAAATCGCTATCCATAACTCGTAGTCCATTAAACCCTTGTACCATACTTTTTTCATCACTAAGTCCATGAGCAAGACCCCATAAATTTGATCGACAGTACCATCCCGAAAAGAACAAGGCTCATACAGGGTTCTTCCCCTTTGTTCAAAACAAAATTACAGGGCATTTCCAGGTAATTTCAAGGTGTGCTGAAATATTTCAAGGTCTCGATATATAGGAGAAACAGTAAGAAAAAGTCAATTCGAGCGCCAAAATACAAACTTTCTTTCTTTTGACACACTCACACTGATTTTTCTTAAAGCGGCAGTGAAACTACAGAAAATATCCTTAAAACAATCCTATTGGCACAAATTACACTAAATGGGGCGCAAACTTAAAATTCAAGGATTTTTCCAGGTCGCTCATAAAAAAAACCTATTTTTCAAGAAATTCCAGGCCTGGAACGAAAATTTCCCAAATTCAAGGATTTCCAGGTTTTCAAGGTGGCGTATGAACCCTGCTCATATTGGTTTTTTTTGTATGTTATAAAACTTTTGAGTTGAAAATATATTTCAGCAGTAGGTAGCTTCCTACAAATTATGCCCTCTTTTATGTCATTTCCTTATTTAGTACCAAGTTTAATTATGGTTCGAATAATCAGTGTTGAGTTACAAGGTGTAGGCTTAATCATATCTCCTTCAAGTAGGGTAGCAAATAATCAGAGACCGTCTTTAAATAAATGAGGGGAAAATCTATAGAAAAATAACGCTGTTGACTAACACAATGCTATCACACATTTTCTATCTCTAGATGTATACATCTTGCAAAAATTCAACATCACTTATGTGAGCCTTACATTTTGCAACTTCTTTTCGTTCGGAAAATTATGAAAGGAAAAATCATCTGTTGCCAACAACGTTAAAAACGCAGAAATAAAGGACCTTTGTTCATCATATTTAGTCTCTCGGTGTGTTGTTCACCCAACTCAGCGACTGTGATTTTAAAAGCAGATTAGGTCTGTTGTAACAATTCCACTAGTGACCACTTTTTCTCATCACATCAGAGCAAATTCCAATTTATCAAACTCGTTTTCTCACCTTCAGCATGTGGTGTATGTAGTCTACCAGCGCAAAGAAGATACAGATCGGTTTGTACACGGTGTACTGCGCAGGCGCCGTGTAAGAAAACCTGAAAGTGGGCAGTTAGGCAACTTAAGCAACTGTATCAGATAAAAAAAAAATCCTACTGTGGCATAAACAAATACACTATACAGCTTCAAATTAGGCCGAACTTCCTAGGCTTGAGCCGAGCTTGCTTGTCTTTAAAATCCCACAACCAAACTCATAGTTGACCCCGTAGCTCAAATGGTAAAAGAGACGTAGATCTGTTTCGTAGGTCGTGGGTTTAAATTCCACCGAGGTCAGAGATTTTTCTCTTTCCTTTGTGTAGGTTTACGAGGTTCCTTGATGATGCTGTAGATCGGCGAAACTTGCAGGATTATTCCCCATTTCAAGTAGTAAGGTCTCGTTAAAGCTGTGTATTTTAAACTATATCAACTATAAATGGAAATAATTGCATGTTTCACGTGATCATTTTCAGAGAGTTGACTTCTCTGAAGATGACCACGTATATCAACTATAACTTACGAAAAAGTACACACATTGCAAAGAAACAATAAATATTGCAAAACAATCGTTTACTCCGCCGTGTCTGCACGCTAAACAGAAACAGTTATGTTTACTGTACTTTTTAAGTTGGAGATTTTTTTTTCAAACTTTTTGGGACATCATTTTGTTCGCTGTACACGAACATCTCTACAATTGTTTTTATCTGACGTGTTTCTCGAAATTTGGTAAGTGCGTTGGCCAAAAGACTACCAACCAAAAAAAAAAGTCAACGGTTACCCGGAAGTAACGGATACTCGGAAATAACGGCTACCCGAAAGTACCAACTACCCGGAAATCGCGGCTACCCGGAAATAACGGCTACCCGAAAGTACCGACTACCCGGAAATAGCGGCTACCCGAAAATAACGATTACTCGAAAATAACGGCTCCCCGCGAATAACGGCTACATAGAAATAACGGCTACCCGAAATAACGGCCACCCGGAAGTACGGCCCCTTATGCCTCCAAAATCCAAAACGACCCAAGCCCTAACGAAGTTTGAATTAACTACCTGGTGCTCCCTGGAGAGGAAGTATGGCGAGCATGGGCCAAGACCAGAAGCCGCTTGAGGAATGTTAGACGTGTTTCCTTCCACTGCTCCAAAGAGTAAACGAACACAGATAGAACACTCACGTAAAGTGGACTGTCCACCTGCATTAAACAACGAAGTGGAAGATATGTAGAGATTAAGAGCTTAGATAAGTGCTAGTACCGTAAATGCTATAATAAGCTCTCCCCACTCTCTCTAATAAGCCCCACGTCTCTAACAAGCCCTTAATGTTTTAAATAAGCTCCCCTCCCTAATAAGCTCTCCTTCCTCTCTAATAAGCCTCACGCCTCTAACAAGCCCTTAAAGTTTTAAATAAGCCCCCCTCTCTAATAAGCTCTCCCCCCCTCTCTAATAAGCCCCCCGTCTCTAACAAGCCCTTTAGGTTTTAAATAAGCCCCCCTCTCTAATAAGCT
>JAOBRD020309090.1:8096-39105 GCA_027575215.2 Hydrozoanthus sils | reverse complement strand
GCAAAGCTTCATGGTTGACCGTAGTTCTTTAAGCAACCGCATACAGTTGTTTTAAGCAAAATTAAGGCTGTACAAGTCTCAAATCAACAGAACAAGTAAACCAAAAGCTGATTTTGTTGGTCAAGTTAGGTTCCTTTTTTTTCAGTTTGGTTTGGTTGTCAAACCATATACTATCTAAAAACAAATCATGAACAACTCTTTTATATAAATTCGTATAGACAAACTGTTTATACTGCTGAAACAGAAAATACAAAAGTTTCATCATGAACAGTTTATCAACAGGATGCCCAAACTGTGTTCAATTCCGGAATTGATAATAACTCCTTAAAGTGCCCACAATCTTTCGTTTTTTTGTTTTCTTATCTAAAAGTACTTATCTTAAAATGAACATTTCCGAAAAAAATGATTTGTGATTTTTGTAAAGACGTATTGTTATGTTACTTGGCGTCAGTCATTAGTTTGAGTGATCACAAAGGTTTTCTCTACTCCAATGAATTGATTTTAGGTGATTAACATCAAATTTGAAATGGTTTTACGTCAGTTATTAGTTTAAACGAATACAAAAGGTTTTCTACACTTTATTCAAATAATTTTGATGACTCTGCAAAACTTGCTTTGTTCATTGCTTTGATGTCTTGTGTCTAGAACAAAGAAAGTCCGGACAAGGCCGGGCTTGAACAGGCGAAGCATATCGAACTACAAAATGTTTATGTTTGTTGAGTTAAAAAAAAAATTACGGACTCTGAGAACAGAAATGAATCTGATCAACTTATAAGTAAGTTGAAAGGGTAAAAATAACCGGTTTAAACCAGTTTTCCTCCTTTAGTTTCGTACCCTGTTTGTGGAGTTGCAAAAGCTCTGTGAACTAGTCAAGAGTTTAGAAAAATACCTGTAGAAGTACGAATAAATGTAAGCTTTACACTGAATTAAATGGGTTACATGCTTTCTGCAGAATAACAACACTGAAATACAAAATGAGAGTATAACCTGCACACCTTTTTATGATAACGAATAAACTGCGCACCTTTTTATGATAATGAATAAACTGCGCATCTTTTTATGATAATGAATAAACTGCGCACCTTTTTATGATAATGAGCTGTGCGCACCTTTTGCGCACCATTTTTCCGGCTAATTCGGTCCCTAATATACTACTGTTATGGGTGCTTTAACACTCGTCGACCTAGCTACAGTTGCCTTATAAGAACTCGTAAAGTATTTTAGCTTTCAAACTAATAAACAGATCGAAAAACTAGGGGCATGAATCAACAAACAATAAAGAAGAGTCGGAACTGAACTATCTTCATAGATTTTTCTTTAGCGCGCAAGCGGGCAAGACGAAACTAATCGAGGAATCTGATTGGTTTCGTGTGCGGGCGGAATCCGCCGATCTTGCCCGTAATAAATCTAAACATGTCTTTTTTAAAGATGTGAAACCCAAAAAAACCTCTGGCTACGGTTCTTACGCAAAATATCTGCATATTTTTTCTCATTATGGACCTGCTGACATATAACATACAAATATTACAACAACTATACCTTGTGACCTCCCCAACATTCTGACATGCATTGCATTCCGAAGTAAGTGTAGCCTTTTTCTTTCGCTGCTCTGCGACATATCTCGTAGAACCTTTTAAAGTTGCCATCGATGTGCTCCGGAATTTCAAACTTTTCGAAATAATCAGGCAATGCTCGATTGTTTACTTTGTCTTTATAGCAACCGAGGTACTGCCAATCTTTCCCAAAAGAACAAACCAAGTTGAGTTAGGGCCTGCTCATAATATGGCTAAAGGGCTGTCTCTTCCACCCAGGACAACTTGACCTGTATTTCCATGAAAATATTTGGCCCGGGTCGAGTCTACCGTGGAAAAAATTCATAAACCAGAAACACTACATGGAAAGGGCTTCCAGGCCTCCGGCAATAAGGGACAAATTGTTTATATGGAAAAGATGTTCGTGGTTGAAGAGACATTCTGCCTAGGCTAGTCGAGTTGTCTCTTGCACCCGAGGCAATCTTCTGAGCGGGAAACCATTTAATTAGTTAGCTGCTTTTATAAAGAAATACAGAAAAGGTGTCTCGCCTCGAGTAATTCTGCTGGGCGAGATATACCTTTGACCCGGGACAGCTTTTCTCCTATAAACAGGGCTTTACTAATTTCATCCTTTTGCATCGAGATGTATTAAAAAAGCAAAACAAAAACTATCTCACCTAAAACGGCGTTTGCCATGATAGGAAGCAAAAGAAGTAGAGCACGCATTTCTGTCTCCTGTGTTCAGTCTGTGAATCAAGATATAAGTAATAATTTCTAGATGATGCTATTCTATTCAACTCTTCAAAGTTACAGACTATATTTAAAGGTTGAGTTGTATAAGAAAAAAAATGCCATGTGGTATGTAACTCTTCCAGTTACAGTTGTATTGATAAGTTATTTCAACTAGAGGGTTAATACTTTTCATGGAACAAGTTCGATAAAATAGTTTACTTTTCATTTTAAGTCTTTTGATTGGTTAGATCAAATCCCATTTTCTCGTTACCAAATGTTTTATTTTGTCTCTGTTATGTTAGGAGATGTTAGATGTTAATAACTGACTCGGATTAAATTAATAGCTTCATTTGACTGACATGGTGATTATGGTCAGTTTGGCGATGATGGTCAGTCGTTAAGGCCAGGTTACACTGCAGTAAAAAGACGATGTTCCTTGAGACAGCATCGTAAGGCTCATGACCTGTGAGGTCCAGGACATTTTTCGAACCGTCTAACTTCTCTCTTAGATGCATTGTTTAATACTATTTCAATAGTGAAATAAAGGTTGCTTTTAAACTGATTTGACTTGGAGGCTGAGTTGATTCACTGTAGTTTCCTTGTTCCGTTTGTCAAAATATTCAGAAATTTCTCATCCCCATTTGATTTCTTCACATAACAAGTTAGAAGTTTCGACCAGCAAAAGTAAATAATAATGCAGTAAACAAAGTCACCAAAAAAGTTTTTATTGCCTTTAGTAAAACTACATCAGTCAAGTTTCTACAATAGCAGTCTCGCGAAATCTTTGCACACGATGTAAAGACATGTTGTCATACATCAACGAAAAAAGGATATTACGTCATCATGCCGCATTAACCTCTCTAAATCTCTCAGTTAGATAAGTTCAACGGACGTATATGTTGCCGTGTGGGTTAGACACCCTAAGGTTGTTGAGTCGATTAATGCCACAAGGATCGTGGGTCGGCCAGTTAACACCTGAACAGATTGAAAGATAATAACACCATATTAGTACCAAATTTGGACAGACAATGATATAATAGCCTTACCATTTTGGTATTGATAAAAATACAGGGCCAAATGTATTTTAGTCCTAGCTTATTTGGAATTTGAATATAATGATATTCAGTTGGCTAGTATTACAGTTTCACTAAGATACTGTTACACAATATTCGAGCTTTTTGGGCTATTTGGGGTTTTGGAGCCTATCATCCCTGTTCGTGCAAATAGCCCGCTTAAATAGCCGGGCATTTTCGCCAAAAAGATTGTATGTACAACCTAGTGCCAGTTAGTCATTTTTTTTCAAATTGCGTCATATGCTAAGCCGTTACTTTAGCAACAAAGTTTTCATGGGCTAGTACGTGTTTTGATTTAACACTATAGAGCTAAGGTCGTCTTATATTTGGACCAACCCTTTCAACTTAAGCCGGTTTTTGTTGGTTTGGTTGAAATCTCTCAGTAGGGTCAGAGTTGGTTGAAATGGTTTCAAGATCAACCAAACTAACCGAAAACATTTGATGCACCGACCACTTTCACAAAATTGGATACTTAAGACCGAGATAACCGCTCAGTGTACTTTCCAGTTACAGCATATAACGTTATGAAGAAGCGTAAAATGCTGTAATTGGCTGTATTTACCTAGAAAGATGAATAATTCGTCTGATCTAGGTAATTACTGGCTCATCTGATGGGGCAGTTCGATGCGTCTGGGCAAAAAAGTTACAAAATTTGCCTGCCTGACTACAAAGCTCAAGTTTAGTTCGTCTGTTTTGTGCGTCCTGAATTTACCCAGATGCGTCGAAACGACACACAAAACAGACGAACAAAAGTTGATGTGTTTTTCGTGTCTGCCCCGTATTTACCTAGACGAAGAATTCTTTTCAGACGAATTATTCGTCTTTCTAGGTAAATACAGCCAATCAGTAGTATTTGGTTTAAATCTTTGAATATTTAACTGAGTCCTAGAACTGCTGTAGAAATATTTGAAAACACTTGGTCCGAAGGCTTTTGCTTTAGCCATTTTGAATTGTGACGTAGCTTGGTTACAGTGCCAAACCCCTTTTGTTCATTGCTATTGTAATCATCGAGAGTGGAGACTGGCACTGCAACCAAGTTACGTCACAATTCAAAATGGCAGCGCTCGGGAAAATGAAACCGTAAAACTGATCAAAGTAAATTGCTTAGCGTTAGTTACGTGCACATAATTTTCAAATCTAAGCTTTTGATATGGATAAAGACTTAATAAAATTGCATTTGAGACTAAGAATGTTATACAGTGGAGGATTCCTTCAATGTTTTATGGTTCCTTTTGTGGAGCACTGGAAAAATTGTAAGAATTTGAAAATTTGAAAATTTTATGAAAATACTAGTTTACAGACTCCATAAACTGAAATTTACAGGTTTTTTTTTTCATGGTTTCTAAGTTAAATTTAGAGGTTATTTACAGTATCTGCAAAACCCTCTAAAAGTAAAAAATCATGTAAACGTCTTTTACAAGATTTTTACTGGACATTTTTTCCATTTTCCATACCATGGAAATTTCTCATTGTTTCAGCTCACCAAAGGATAACTATGCATCTTTATGTATGATAAACAAAATGTACCTGCAGTAGATGTTTCCAAATAGTAATATGTCTTTAGCCAAGGTCTGACCCGAGTGTCTTTAAGGTTAGGACCAAGGTGATGTGGGCCATAGCCGTCTACTACTGTCATCTGTAAGTGAAAAAACAGAAAAGTTTAACTTGTTGCTTTTTGTTGTATTCTATCTACTTTTGCAACGACAACTAAGTGGTTAGATTCTTGTTCATAACTTCTTTCAAACCGGCTGTTATGACAAGTACAGCTAACTTCTTTTCCAGAGACTGTTGTTGTGTTTTCATAACGAACATGACTCATTTAATGCTAAATCAGAACTTCCGACAACATTCTGCCTGTACTTTGCGTTCAAACCAATGCGTTTTTTCTTCATAATTTTTTCTCCTGGTATTCTCTGATAACTCTAGAACAATACCTCTATTAGGTTTGGAACCACATTTTGACATTTTCCAGTGATGTTATTCACAAGTTTGCAGTTTAAATTTCCGTTTCTCCAGTTAATCAAGCTGCCTGTTCCTTCTCTACAGCTGATCCAGTTGTTAATATTTGACTTGATCAGGAACTCGGTTCCAAGCTTTTTCCAAAGATCAAACTTCATCGCATTGTAGTCAGTTTCGCTAAAACAATAAAAAAACCCGGTCAAATGGAAAGAAGTAAGTTGTTTCTTAAACGCCCGGGGCTTATATACGATTTAGCTTCCATTAGAATTTATTGGTACGTCTTCCATCTTTTGGTTTAAATTTTTACACATGCAACTGCTATTAAACTTGTTTATATTTTCGTTTGTTGCAATAGATTTCATTCAAGCCTCGTTTAAATAAAGTGTATTGTTCTCCTATCGTACAGACCTTTTTAATGATAAATTTCCATGTTTGTCGTGCAGAGCTCTGTTTTTTGTTGTTGTTTTTGTTTATAAACACGAAGTTTCTCTACTCGCTGTCTGCTCAATAGACAATGAGTAGGTTAGCCAATCATATATTGCAGCATTCGTCCGTGATAGTATGCAAGTTAGGTGCAATTAAAATGCAATATCTTTCACAAGTGAAACACTGTCAGACTGTATCAAAGGCCGTAATAATTTCTGTCTGCTTAAATTCTTGTTAATATTAGGATGGCAGGATCATTGGAATAGGCTATTGAAACTGGTAGCGCATTGCATTGTGTAATTAGATTTAAAAGCAGAAAGTCCGCATGTCATTGCGTGTAATATTTTTTTAAAATCTCAGAAAATTGTTTTATTCTTTTTTCGTAAATTTTGCCAATATCGCAAATCTCACACAACTCAATTATGAAAGATTCGTGTGAATAATTGCCAAGCCTTGTATAACAAAGACTATCACATATTTTGCTTTTGAACTTAATATACCTCCTTGGGGCTTGTGTTGAAAGTCGCACGTTGCCAGGAGCTGGCCAATCAGGACGCGGGGTGATGGCATTCGTTCCCCTGTTGAAGTGGTTGAAGTCAGTAAAAGTGTAACTGTATACTAGTGTCCAGCCTCCTCTGTCCGTAGACTGGTCACAGAAAACCTCAAAAGTCTTTCCTTCAAGAGTGATCCAGTAGTTCTTGTTCTGGTGGCCACCCTTTTCCTTGATGTCTTTGCAGGACTTGCCTGGGTTGTCTTTTGTTCCCACTACAAAAGGAAAGTTGAACTGAAGCAGAACGTTGAAGAAGAAATCTACAGAAATTTGGTTTTGGCGTCTTTTATTTTGCCAGTCTGTTTTGGTTTTCACGAAACTTTTAGCCGTTTTCACATTAGAGGACAGACAAGTCATCCAAACGAACAAGTCGTCTGAGTGTGAAAACGAGACGAACACGATTCTGGTCGAACAAGTCGTCAAAGTTTGTCTGTTTTTTTTTTGTGTTTTCAGACGATTTTTCTATTTTTCCTGGACGACTTATTCGTCTAGACAAACTAATCGAACAAAAAGTCGAACAAATCAGGCTATTGTTTCAAGAAAGGAGATTCGAACTAGCGTAAGACGACCTTTATCTGTTTGTATTTCAGCTGTATGTGTGATGTGATGTGAAGTGAATAGCAACAAAAATGGGAATAATAATAATAATAATAATAATAATAATAATAATAATAATAATAATAAATAATAATAAGAAAAATAATATTAATGATGATGTTGGTGTAATATAAATCTTTCTTTGTTATTCCTTTTTTCTTCTTTTAATTCTTTAAAATATTATTCCATTAATTGTGCTAATCGCTCCGTACTGAGACAGCTTTAACATTATTATGCATACAAACCTTCACAAGATTTTTTGCGGCAGCTTTGAGTCTCGAAGCTTTGGCCAGAACATTTTTTGCCCGGTGAAACGGGTGGTAGGTTTGTACAGCACCTGTAGATTTCAACCATACATAAAAAATAAAGGGCTCAATAGAGCCAGCTCACTCATTGGAAGTAAAAGGGCTTTATCGTTTTATTATGTTGTTTTCCGTTTCACACGCAACAGGAATTTTGGAAGTCTAAAGATGAGAGAAAAGCAAAAATATTACCGTCAGTGTTAATGTTATTTGTCGCGGCCGCCATCTTTGGTTTTGTCTGTGTGGTTGAGCTTTCCATTAAACGTCGGCCCTGTTTCGGCAGGCCGAAGAACAACCGACAACTGACTACAAACTACTAGACTACTACTATTTTTTGTACTCTCACAATACTAAAAAGGTACCTGAAAACCTGAAATTGCTCAGGTGATGCGAAAATGTTTGTTTTATTAACATAAAAAAATTTGTAGCCTTTCACTTTCAATAATTTTTATGGAGAATTAAATTTAAAACTTGAAAACGATCATACGTACATGCATGTACACATATAAATACACCTTCATACACACATACATACCTCCAGAAAATCATATATGCATCCGGAAAGTCATATTGAAACAACGGTAGGCATGTACGTATGTATTCACTTACCGAGTACGTACTTGCATCCCTGTACCACATGTTACGGAACATTGAGACCACTCGCTGTATTCAGACCATCCTCCGTCGACTCCTCGTGGAGCTTGAAATGGGAAAAAATTAGCAGCACCAGTAAGAACCATTTTACCCATAACAAAGATAACTCTTTACACTTATTTGCTGGTCGAGACAGTCAAACCTGAACAGGTGTTCCTTGAACTAACAAGGACGACGTGGTCATAAAGTTGAATTTCTTGTTTATTTCAGAAGAACCAACGTACTTTATGTGAAAATGTGTGTTTGGTCTTGGGCAGCGTGATTTGTATTGATAATGAAACACGTACATTATTCAGATTATAACCCATGTATTTGAATGGATCAGTTATTCCATTAATTTTGTTTCCGATACCTTTGACTTTGTACACAGCATTAGCATTTGCCTTTCCAATGTGGTAATCATCTTCTCCTCTCTCGCAGTTGTCTGACCTGCCATGCTTATCATAATTGGCGTCCTGGGAGTTACAAAAACAAAAATATGTCTTTTACAGAAATACTTTTGTTTTATGTGGGGGCAGGAGAGGGGCTCATCACACAAACGGGTTAAAAACATCAAAGTGGTAATCTTTGCTTTATAGATTATCGAATAAGTGAAACCGGCGTCATAAAGCCAATTTTAGCATTCGTAAGCGGCTGCCTTCAGCAAAGTTAAGGCTCTAGAAGTCTCAAACCAACACAACGAGTGAATCAAAATTTGATTTTGTTGATTGAGTTAGTTTCCTTTTTCTAGTCAGTTGGTTTAATAGTCAGCTGAGTAAAATTCTTTCTGGAGCCTAAGTGGCTCATTCAGGGCGGCGCTTATCTCCGGTTTCTGTAGTGTTAAGCGGATGACAGTTTTTGATTCCCCCTGAACAGGAAACTAATCCATTACAGGTCAGTTCCCAGTATAGGCTGTTACTCATTTATACAGCTGAGTTAAATGGAAAAAAGAACACTCATCAAACTAGTTTAGCTCATAAATGTTCTTAAAAACCTTTAAAGCCTTGCGCTAGTGGGCTCAATCAAATTCTACTTTATGTCACACATCATAAGAATTACCAAAAATAATGTCCAAATGGGTGTTTTTATTTCAGTAATAATAAAACGCATTTCCCGTGTCTCTGTAATGTTTTGTAACACGAGGTGGATGTTGGGAGAATTGACAAAAAACTTGAGTCACGAGCCTTCCGCTTTAATGAAATAACAAATTTAAGATTTAGTTTCAGGTACTGCAACTGCATTGTTTTTCTAATTTGCTTAGGAAAGTGATTAACTAACTGATTTTTGACTAACAAATGCTACCCTTTAAACATTCCTTGCTTCCAACGTGTCTGAATAACGTTAAAACGTGATAATTAGGATAGCTTTTATTACTTTAAATAAAAGAAACCTTTTGCATTTTATTGCATAATTTCGCTGAGCTATGATTTTTCGACTGCAGAAAACAGCACCTTTTCGGTTTTGACTTCTGGGTCAGTTAATTACCTAAACAGGCTCATTTTTATCTGTGATCAGATTTAAGTTATACTTTTGTATGTTGTCACCGGCTAACATGTTTTCTACAACAAAAAAATTATTATTTGCAAGCAATATATATAACAGCTGATTCAGTATTCAATGACACTTTCAAAAGCGTGTCTATGTACTCTCTTACATACTGGTTTTGTCACGCACTCGACCAATTAGCGCACGAGATTTAGTGGTGTTGTTTTATAAACTATTTTATTCTATGCCCTAAGTCTTAAAACAAGTCCAACGACAAAGAAACAAGGTGTGCCATAAGTTCCAAACTTAATCAACAAATGTATTGAGGGATAATGCACCTTTCTACAGGTGGTCATGCGCAAACGAGTAATCAGACGAGCTAATTGATAAACAGATTCGAAAAGCTAGGAGTATGATCTAATGTATATATGTATATATGTATATGTATATACAAGTTCTCCCCCTCGGGGCTTTTCAGAACCTGTTTACAAATATATACAAGGTCAGACATTTGAGGGTCTTTGAAAGTCCACTAAAGCGGCTCACATATTAAGGCGCTACTAGCAGCCGATAAGAAGTGCCCTCTGTGGAAGAACAGAAACAGGCCACAACACCGGGATCACTACCCTACTCTTTGCGACAGGTGTGTGGGTTCTTTTAAGTCCCTCGATAGAACAAGCGAGAGTCGGAGAGAAAAACAACAAAAACAACCGGAACTGAAGTATCTCCTTATAGATTTAAGGATTGTGATCAGTTCCGTGTGCGGGCGGAATTTTTTCGATCTTGCCATTATGATCTTGCCCGTGGTAAATCTGAACCAGATCCTTACGCAAAGACCACTTGCACAATTTTGCTCCATACAGACCACTTGGCTGGCAATATCAGTTAAATATTACAACAACTATACCTTGTGACCTCCCCAGCATTCACTCATATGTTGCATTCCGAAGTAACTGTATCCTTTTTCCTCCGCTGCTCTTCGACATATCTCGTAGAACCTTTTGAAATTGCCACCGTTGTACTTTTGAACTTCAAACTTTTCGAAATAATCAGGCAAAGCTCGATTGTTTACTTTGTCCTTATAGCAACCGAGGTACTCCCAATCTTTTCCTAAAAGTACAACCAAGTTGAGTTAGGCCCTCCTTATATGGTCCCGGGCTAAAGGGTTGTCCTCGGGACAACTTGTCTTGCCTTTAATAGGAAAATATGTAGCTCGGGGCGAGTCGACTATGGAAATAATTCATGAAGCATTAAAACTATACACTAAAACGGGCTTCCAGGTAGTTCGAGTTGTCCGAGGAAGAAGGAACAAACTGTTTATATATGGAGAAAAATGTTCCGGGTGGAAGATGTATCTCGCCTCAGTTAGCCGAGTTGTCTCCTGCACCCGATAACATTGTAAACCGTTAGCTGCTTTTTATAGGGCAGTTTTATTAAAAGTTGTCTTGCCCGGAGTAACTATCCCTTTGTGCCGGGACAACTTTCTTCATCTAAACAGGGCTTCACACTTCATTCTTTTGCATCGGATGTATGAAAACGTAAAGTTAAATATATCTCACCTAAAACAGCGTTTGCCATGATAGGAAACAACAGAAGTAGCGCACGCATTTCTATCTCCTTTCTTCAGCTCAGTCTGTGAATCAATTAAGGTATAATTAATAAGTTCTCTAAAAAATGTTCTATGTATGCCCTCAAAGTTACAGACTCTATTTAAGGTTAAGTCGAATAAGAGAAATACAAACGACACGTGGTATTTATTCGTTTAACATTTTCAGTCCCAGTTGTGTTGGTAAATTCTTCCAGCATGGAACACGTTAGGAAGAAATTTCTTTTCATTATCAGGTTTTTGCTTTATTTGATCAAATCCCATCTTCTCATCACAAAATGTCTTGTTTTGTACCTGTTATGTTAAGAGAAGTTAGATGTTGATAACTAACCGGGTTTGAAATAATAGCTTTGTACGAATGGCATGGTCAGTTTTGCGATGATGGTCAGTCAGTACAGATAGGTTACACTGCAGTAAAAAGGTGATGAGACATTGTAAAGCGCATGATTGCTTTACGTATTTACTCCGTTAATAACATAGCAGACAAGGAATTCGGCCCTCGATTTTATTTGTAATTGCCCTCCGCTTGAAATTTCACATGAACAATTACAAATTATCCATGGCAACTAGTTCATCACGCGAGCAAAAAATCAAAATGGCGTGTTTACAAAACGACTTCGCGCGCGCGACGTCTTGAAACATTAAAAAAAGGAAAGTAATATTTTATCTGCTAGATTATTAAAAGGTAATCGAATAAGTCCTCGTCAAATTTCGAATAAATACACTTGCATTTTGGCCTAATTCTGAAAGAACTGCCCTCCCTACCGTCAGGTAGTTAATTTAAATTAAGACGCGTGATTTTTATCGAAATTTGACTCGGCCTCGTTCGATTACCTACAATAAATATACACAGAACTTTAGAAATTTAAAATGCTCAAGTAATTAGGGATTTGTTTGATTGTTTGGCTGATGAAATGCATTAAACAATAAAAATTCTCAGTGGCTTATTTGGTATATAGCGTATAATGTTAGTTGCCATCTTTAACTTGACTTCGCTTTTGTCATTAGTATTCCTTTTTTGATAGTACGTGGCATCATGGAGCAAGCTTAAACTGTCAGTCTTTTGAATGGATTTGCAAATCATTATTGATGAGCTTTTATATCAATGATTATACAAAGCTTTGCGTAAACTAGCTACATATAGGCTGTCAAACCTTCTTTATAATAGAATGGGACAAGTGTTAGCTTTTAATTTTTAAACTACATATTAACCCTTATACTGCCAAAACGGTTTCACATAAACTGAAAATGTTCTAACTTTAAAACTGATGCTTGAAAACCTTCAAAGTGACCATTCATTTTCTTTGCCTTTACAAATTCTGAAAATGTCCCTTGCTTCAACGAATTCTGAAGTTTGAAATTTTGTGAGTTTTTATGACTTTGATTTTTAAAAACTTAGCAGGACAAGAGTTATAATATAGGTAAACACTCTTTGTCTTCGCTAGTGCCTTAACACGTTTAAGTAACTGAACTCAAAGTTCGTGCATAAGTTTTCATATACAGTCCTTTTTAATGAATAGATCCTTTAGTTTGCGTGTTTGCGTGTTTGACATTTTTGCGATGCGTTTTTCCTGTCGGTACATTTTAATATCTGTTCTAATGCAAACTGTCACAACCTAACAATACGAGAGTTACGCAACGGAAGCGAAACACAAACTAAACCACAATTCTACCTGAAACCATCTTATTTCAACTAATGCGATCAAAGATTTGTTAGAAATTGATAAAAACCCTATTCGCAACAGTTCCGTTTCACCGAAGATTCTTTTCCTTGTTAAGTGGAGCTGTGTAAGTAAAACAAGCGCGCAATGTGTTTCTTAAAGTTGATAAAGTACAGGGCGATTTTCGAACCCTTTTTAAGAGAAAGGTTAAAACCTCTGCCGTACCTGCATTGTTTATTTAACTATAACTTTTTTAGTTATTTTTTTAACTACGGGTTTTTCGAGAAAATTTTCGTTTACCTCGGAGACAACCATGATTGCAGAACAAAGCGACAGAGTTATGCTCTTCAAGCGTTATGTATATATTTACAGAGTGTGACAGTTTAGTTTAATATAGTATGAAAGTGTGAGACATCTAATTTAACTACGAGTATGCATTTTGGTTCCTAGCTGTTTGCTTTTAACTTCTTGTGCAAACTACTACCGCACGCTATATTGCTCGGCATTTAATTCCTCTCGATTTATTTTGAGGTTATTAAAAATACAAATATGTCACTGAGGGGGTGGAATTTTTTACAAGCCCTCCCTGCTTACGGTATTTAACAAATTCTTTTCTATTTAACGCTTAAGTTAAAATTATAGCTCTTAACCCTAACCGCCTGGTTAGCCGTCAGTATGTCGTGCGGGAGCTCGCGTTCGATTCCCAGTGCTGGTCCTTCACTCAGGGTCTTAAGATAACTAAGAAGAAGGTGCTGCCTTTACTCTAACATCTGCAAACGGTTAGACCTTCGCGTCTTATTCAAATAAAGACGCTAAACTATAGGCCCTCATAGATCTGAAAGCTTGTTTGTAAAACTTGTTGGACTCACTAGCCACCCAAGATTGGTGAAGCAAATCTATAACTGTAACAATTGCTTTAAACGAGTATATATATTCCGCTGTAAATGCAAAACAGTTTTCATATATTCCATAAATAAAATGTAAGTTGAAATGATACTTAAAGGGAAGTTGTTCCGCCTTTAATATGTATGAGAGACTATCTAACTTGAGTTTAATCGACAACAACAGCAACTTACAGGTATTAGTTAAAGTAACGTTGAAGGTATTAAGTATTAGACCGGCCCCATAACGAAGGTAACCACTTTTACTTACTATATTTTATTATTGAAAAATATCAAAAGAAGTCATTACCGTTGTGTCCGCCAAAAATATTTCCTGCGATGCCTCTTTATGAAAACTAAGCAAGTCTATGTATGTAATCTTTCGTGAAAAGGTCCTTTACGGTACAGAACGCAAATATAGCTTCTTTGATTCCAAAACTGATATTTGTCTGGTTTCAAAACAAATCTAGTATAGTTAATTTTTTCCTGCCCGATATCTCTTTTCTTACTGCTATATTACTAACTACGCTTTCACTCCGATAACACAAATCCTTGTACTAATTGTGGCTCATTTCAGAATGAACTAAATCCTAAACAGGAAGAGCTCAGGATTTCAATATCTGAATTGAGTTTTATTGGACTTATCGTTTGAATTTGTTACAGGGCATTTGCTATGTTTTCTTAAGAAAGGTAGAGTTTACAGGGAAACTAAGAAATGAGAGTTTTAAAAAGCGAAGCTTTTGTCGAACCTTTTTGGTTTGCTAAAAATAGCTAACTGGTCCCGGTTGCACGAAGCCTGGATAAGCTATCCACCGGATAAGTGTTTTCTATTTTATGCAGTAAAACTATAACGAAAGTTGTTTGACACCATATAAACCATTACTTTAGGAGTCGTCCACTCACTTAACCAGAGATAGAGAAATCAACAAAGAGTCAAATAATCTTTGATTTATTAGTAGCGACCGTTAGCTTTTATCCAGCGGATAGCTCATCCAGGCTTCGTACAACTGGGCCCAGCTGATCTTTCCTCGAGCCAAATCTTTTCTCGGGTGAGACTCCGTTAGTCTATTGCAGGTTAGCCCCCAGTAGAAGCGGGCACTCATTTTTACAGCTGAGTCGACTGGAACAAGTTGGGTTACTGCTTGTCTTGATCAATCAGTGTGTACACAACACAGTCATCTGACCGGGGCTCAACTCACAACCTTAGGATGTTCCGAACGTGCTAACCACTTCGTTCTATTGCCGTGTGTCTGAATTTCTTGGGAATTGCGTGTTTGTCAAAAGGTTAATGCTACTCTAACAAGAACGATATCAAAGTATAAGGCTGGTACTAGTCCTTAGCAATGGTAGATAAATCAAAACCAATGTTAGATTATAAAGATAAAAGTTCAAAGGCGGATAGAGCTAGTTACACCGGTACACCAACATGAGGACTAACCTTTTGGAAAATCTTTTCAAGGAAGCTAGATGTTAACAGTACATCAATCAAGCGCGGAATAAACGATTCGACCCTCGCCCGGCTTTATGTTGCCTGGAAAAGTAATTAGTTACGAGAAAATTGTCGTTTATATAACAATGGTTTTGAAAAAAATTCATTTGTCATCAATGACGATTGCCATTGAATAAATTGTTAACTTGCCTGAATTCCATGGTAACACACAAAAGTTATTTCATTTTAATAAAACTATAGATAAAAAATAAAAATGTTAAGAAAAGTTAAAATCCAAACGGTTCTTAATTAAAATTCATTATCAGAGAGTGTTAGCGCAATTCGCATAAAGCATATCTAAGTTATAGCTCAAGTTATTCCAATGTAATAACTGTTTTTTTTGTTGAGTGTCGGGCGTTTTTGTTTTGTAAAAAACCCTTCAAGGATTATTTCATTTTGTTATCATTCGTCGTCCTGTTGTGAATTTTTTTTTATACGTGCTTCATTAGTATATGTCACCCTTGAACAAAGCCTTTGCAACATTTTTTTGTTGCTATAATTAAACTGATAACAACAAACATAAAACTGGTTATAAGTATAAGTAATCAAATGGGGCCGAGTCCAATTTGGGAAAAAGCCAATTTGTTTAGCCGAAATTGAAATTAATTGCCATCCGATTGCCTTTTGATAACACAGAGGGTAATTTGGTTGTTTTTCTTGCGAACACAATCTTTCCAAAACGTCAAGCGGCGTGGGCTTTGAAGAAACGGAGAAATGTTGTGGTAAAGCACAAGAAAAAGAAAAAGAGAAATTTGGAATAAATTTATTTTTATTGTTACATGTTTCACTGATTTCACCTTTCTGCAAAAAATTTAAGACTCGAGAAAAAACTGTGTAGTGTCGACTCAAAAGCGAACGCAAAGTAAACAATGTGAAACGGCAAGACACTTAGAAACTGTTAAGAAAGCGCAAAAGTTCTTGCCCTAAACATCAATTTGGCTTCAAAACAACACTCATTCTACTTACTTATTATGCTCAGCAAGTCCGGTTTTATTAAAAACGACTTGGCAGTTGAGGAAGTTGGCTAGGATTTGTACCATTTTATTACAACTGAACCACATTTTGTTTAGTTGAAAGCACTTCTTCAAAAGACATTTTGGCTTGAGATATGCCACTGCAAGGTGTTCTTGGCACGGCAGTCGATAATGTGTGAAATTCCCGTTGTTTAGTCTCGCCGCCTGATTAACTGAAATCTAAGAAGGTATTAAGAACACTTTTTTTGTTAGTCTGTATATTTAACGACAGGCATAAAATCAAGCCAACAAATGTAAATTGGCGAAAAAAATGGGAATGCTTTGTATAACATAAAAAATGTTGTCATGTTCCAAAATAACTTCCACAACATCATGTCATCAGGCAACACAAAGTCTAAAGTATTATCAAAGTAGTTGACTTTATCTTCTATCAGCCTCGATTACTTAAAAGTTGTCAATGTTACATTTTAACCAGCTAATTTCTTAAAGTTCAGTCACTTTGCTCCCCACCATCTTGTCACTGAAGTCTCTGCTCTCATACTTGTCCTCTAGAACTTCTGAATCAGACGATAAATGACGTTCTTATCATTTTTGTTAATTTGGGCCAGCTTCGTTCATTACACAGTCTTCCCTGCTACTTGAGGTAGACTTACCGAAGGTTTCAGGAAAGCAGGCTGTAGAACAACAGAGTGCTCATATTTAGCCCGTTTGGTTTAGGTTATCCTCCAGCAGTCATCAGGCAGCCTGTTTTCTGTCACGCACCCGTAGGCTCAGATTATCGCACTCACTGCTTAGCAATTTATTGTGTGCTATTCCTACAGCAGTGCCCAGGCCGAGCAGTTAGCATGTTCGCCACCTAGTATAGGGCCGCGATTTTAACGATTGTCAAATATCTTGTCAGAGGACGCCAGAGGTGTCTTTTTTTTCCTTTTCTTGAACCAAGTTCCAAGTTTCGCTGACGTAGGTGTCAATCATCGCAAAGTAAAATGGGCCCGAAGTTTCAAACCTTCCGGTCATCTTGAGAGATACTTCTTGAAAAGACGGCCACTGCACATCTCTCACTGCCAGTCACAAACATCTTTGGCTTCACTAGCCGTGGGTTTATCGTCAACAGCATCTTAGTTTCTCGTCATGATCATGATCATGAAGTTGTATTTTTTGTGTCTCGCACTCTCTTTTGATCACAAGACCGTGTTGCCATAGAAATTTTGTAACTGCACATGAGAAATTAAATATCGGTGGACAATAACAAATAAAATTTAGGTCCGAACTCACAGCGTTAAACTCGTCTTCTATGGTAATAAAATATTAAACTCTTTTGAATTTTGAACACGTAGTTGAAAGAGGTTTTTCATTTTACTGCACGTCATTTGCGTAATTAACAATGGCAAACTATTTTCTACATTTCAAGTTTAAATGCAATCAAAACCTAATTTACACTGCAGAAGAATTAGTACGGTACGGATAGATTTTGTGGTGTAAAGGACTTTGTCCCATCCATGTTAGACTAGAATCTCACCCGTGCTCGGACCAATGGCCTTATATAAATTTGGCCTTATAAGGAGATTTTCAATTATAGGATTAATCACCAAAAGTGAACCCAGAGCTTGATACGCAATAGGTAGTCCGAGCACGGATTAACTTGGTACGGTTATCACAAACATCAGCACGGACGAAGACGAAGAAAGAGATGATGAAAAACCCAGATGCAATGAAATATTCAATGAGCCAACAACTCAGGGTGATCAAACACGGAATGAAAGATGTGTTTTAGAGAAAGTAAAAACCTAATGTAAGCACCGAAATATAAAGCCTATGAAGTGAACAACACTTACAATTTCTCCGAGCCGTACTCATTTTATTTGGTACCTGAACCATTTTTATCCGTACTAAACTTTTTTTGCAGTGTAAATGGGGCTTTAAGTGCGGCCACACTTTAAGATTAGTGTCTAACTAGAAAACTACAGTTTATTTAGACACCAGGCAATTCCTTCATTGTCATCTATAGTTAGTTTTTTCCGGTTTCTTCTTACTTTATACCAATATTTTGACCTAAATATATTTAGTTCGTTTCTCACTGACCTGTAAAATATGGAAATGTGAAATAAACAAGTTAAAGCTGAAGGTTAGTTTTTACAAAAATACAAAATTACGCAACATCCTTATACACAATGAAAACGACTAGGATCATCTGTGTTTTCCTTTTAATACACAGCCACAATGCCGCTTGAAACCCAAATCAAGTTTTCAGATTGTGAAGATAAACTACTACATACTATATACTAAACATGTTTGATGAAATAATGTACCAGCGCCGTGCACTGATGACGTCATGAATTAGACAAGAACAAACCAGCTATCGTGAAATCGGGAGGTGGTTGATGCAATATTTTAAACCGACCATAATATTCAAAATTTAACAAGAAAAATGATTCTTGTTTTTATAAGAGCGCAAAGTTCTCTATGCACCCTTTGTCAAATATGCTTCTGTTTGTCTAAGTCACGTGAGGGTAAAAATTTCTATGTTAAAACAATTGAACTTATTTCCAAATATGACAACATGAGAGATTGCAAAAATAAAAAATTATTGACGTATTAGACGAAGTCGTGCAATTACGTTACCTACTCCACTTTTCTTCCAACGCCGTCAAAATTTTTTTCATTACTTTTTTCTAATTTTCAAATAAAAAAGTTTTCTATTGCGACGTTATAAAGCACGAGTCTTCTAACATGAAATACGTTTCTATCACTTCAAAAGCAGCAATTCACTGCCATTGGCTTAGAAAACAACAGCTGGTATAGGATTGCGCGTGTAAGCCAATCAAAAATCCGCAATTTTCTTACGACAATATCACAAAATGTTGAGTCAAAATAAAAAAAAATTATTGAATCGCAATACAACAATAAATAAACTGAAGATACATTCGACTTTTCACTGGTTTCGTAGTGACTGTGTGTCAGAGAGTAATGAATGAAGTTGCAGTTTTTAGTTCTTATCGCATGATTACAAATTCAGTTTTTTGTCTCTGAATTCAACTACCGTTTGCAGATATGGCGTCACTGTTAATGTAGTCAAAGATAAACAACAACAGCAGATCAGCTGATTCATATAGATTAGCCAAAACATGCATAAAGGAAACCTGGATTGGAACAAGTAAAGCATAATTACGGGATTTCCATGCAATCCTTCCACCATTAAGAAATGAAAGGTTATTTAATTTGAAATTATGAGGCGGAATTCAAAACGCGCGTGTTAAAAATGAAAAAAAAAAAAGGTTTGCGTTAGATAGATTATATGAAAATGAAGTGCTTTTTGTCCTAACGTTTTGGTACTTCGCTTCGGATCTTTGGTGAAAGACGTTAATTTCAGTCTTAGACTAAGAATTGACAATCAATGTCACTTTTAAATTTTGTGAAGCTTAACTCAGCGGCCGGCAAATATCTGAACAAAAATCTAAACAGCGATAAAAATATACCAGTTTACTAACTTGTAAAACTTAAAGGAAAGTACTACACTTCAACGCAAAAAAGTAGCAAAAAGTTGTTGTCAGCTGGTCTTCCTGTATAAATACATTTCGGCGAATTTGTTGAAAAGGAGAAAAACGTACAAATAAAGATTGCTCAGCTGAATGGCTGATCACTGCCAAAAATATAAATGCATGACGAAAAACCCGTTTTCACAAAAGGAAAGAATTAGAGGTTCGAGGACAACACTCTCAATTCTGTACACCATGTTGGTTATTCTCCTTCTTGTCTTCAACATGGGAGTCTTCTCGTTTGGAGCGACTAGCGAAGATCAACAAAAAGCTTTGGTTAGTGTTGTTCGACAGATAGATAGTCGAATGTTAGGGTTTCAAACAATTAACGTGTTCTCGAGTAGTTTAAGCGATTTCGCAAAATCACTTAAAGATTGAAGCATAAAGTCTTCTTGGATAGCTTTGGTTTAGTACGTTTAATTTTTTTTTCATACATCGGACTTTCAAAACAATTTAAGCAAAACAACATAGATAGATAGCTAGGATTTTTGTAAAACAACTGTTCAGTGAAATGGCAAGTAAGTGCATTAGTTGTTTTTGTCTCAATATAAAAAGACGATAATTTTAAATCTTTGTTGTAGGGAAATCTTAAGATGCTGATGTCTCGAGCATTAGCTCTTTGTCGGAGAAAATGAGATAGTTTAGCTTGAGTTCTCGACCTTTATCTTGCCTGATCTGTTTAGAAAAGATTGCTAGAAGGCTCTACTTCAATATTTGCAAATCTTAAGGTACATGTAATGGGGCTTACTTTATCGTGTAGATCGCTCTATCTAAGATTGCATGGCGATGACTCCTCGATCTTAGTGTTCCGTTCCGTAGAGGTATAAAAAATACAAGATATGTGGATTCGAGGTAATCTAGGATGAACTATGGACCTCTAGTTCCAAATCAACTGACTGATTCTGTGTTAAGTATAGTAAATAGCAAAGCATAAAGACAGAGTAAACCATTACTTTTCGCAAACCATCTTAAAAAGTAAAGGCATTTTGCTGTCACTGTAGTCAAAGATGAGATAGAAGATTTGCTAACTCATTCGTTTGGCACGCAGGAGTATCTTCAGAAATACAACTACCTTTCTCTACGTTCACGGGCCAGCAATACAGATGTATCGAATGCAGTTCGAAATTTCCAAAAGTTCTTTGGTCTTAAAGTAACTGGCAAGTTGAACAGTGAAACCGTCGCCGTCATGAAGAAACCACGTTGTGGAAACGAAGATGTGATGCCGTCAAACGGGCGCTACAAGCGCTACACTCATCTTGGAGATGAGATCTGGCAAAAAAGAAACCTAACGTACTATCTAGAACCTGGTTACAATTGGAATATCTACTACCAGAGAAGAATCTTAAAGGCAGCATTCAACATGTGGACCCGGTATACTGGATTGGAATTTAAGTTGCTTTATAGTCCGCTGGATGCCGACATAAAAATTAGGTAAGGACAGCAGGAAATCTTTCAGTCACTACATTTATGATAAGCTTACAGTCTGTTCTCGCAAAACAATTAAAAGAAATTGCCAACTGGAACAGCCTGTGGCTAAATTAGTAATATAGATAGTAAACAGGAATGTAAGTTCAACGGCGGCTTGTGGGGTTGACTGGTAATTAAAGAATCTGCAGTGTTTGACAATGAATGTTTTAACTCATCCAGTTGTTCTAAACTTCTTTACGTATAACTGAATTTTAATCGCTGACTGGAAAAATCCTACAGGAGTACGACGTTTTGGCCGTCTCACACGAATTTTTCAGGACGTGCCGGGTCAGCTATCACGCGATACTTGCGTGATCCAAGCTGACCCGGCAGAAACCTGAAGAAGGCCGTGTGAGACGGCCGAGACGTCGTACTCGTTTAGGATTTTTCCAGTAAGCGATTTAATTTCAGTTATACGTATAGAGATCTGTAGTGTTGCACATGCGTGCTGATGATGTAGAAACAGTCAGTAAAATAGCACTGAGGACTCACTCAGAAAGACCTAAGCCAGTACTAAACCCTAAAAATAGTAGAATGCTTAGAGTAGCCGCGGACAGTAGGTAGAGAGTAGTTTAGTTGCTGAGAAATCATATCGAGATTAAACAAAAAAACCCGACAAACAAAAGGAAACTAACCAAACAAAATAATATTAATCTAGAGTTAAAACTATCGTAAAAGAAGACTGATTATTAAAACTGGAGGGCAGAATTTGTTCCAGGCTACATAACTTTGTTTTGAAGGTTTTATATTAATCTCGAGGTCTTGGACCAATGCTTGGTGAGTTCCATATGACTGCTCTGTATTGTTTCTACTAAGCTTTTTGCTAAAGTTGTAAACAGATCTGTTACCAATTTAGTTCTGTTTTTGTGAATGAATTTGTACTTTTAACATTTCTACAGCAAATACAGTACGTTAGTTGGTGCTTTTGGCTCATGCTCTATTGAATATCGGTTCTGCCAATCAGGATGCAGATAGTTCAGCTCATTCCAAAAACAATTGCTTGGATATAGCACACTGAGGACTATATGGTGTTTATGTTTTAACAGCTTTGTACTTTTGAGCCGTGTTTATTTAAAAATTTCGAACGGATTTGTGAAAGATTTTTCTTGACACAACTCCTGTTGGTTTAGAGTCATTTTTCTCCCGGGAAACATTCTACAGGTACGAATTAACTAAAAACAACCCTTTGCCGTTTTCTTAAAACCTTGGATAAGCGCTTATATAGAGCACTAACCTGAACTGAAGCATAAAGTTTTGAATCTTATTATGTTATTTTGATTAACTGGTAGAAACTATTCAACTGTCTCACAGTATGAGCCATTATGGACCGCGACGTTTCGGCTCCTTATTTCTAGTCTTTCTCAGACGATGCACAGACTATGATCTTGTTAGCTTATATATGTCTTGAATAGATCTGCCAAGTGTTTAATGTTTGCGCAAGTTGAAAGCCAAGTCTTAGGTATCTCGATGCCGCTGTCTCTGTTGGATGGAGCTGAATCTGAAAAGCTTCTCGGACTCGTCGAGTGTACTAGCGAAGTTTTCGGTCTTCACATTTAAAATTGCTCAACCCTAATTGCTCAACCCTGAGAAAGCACCAAGTTTGATCCAGGGAGCCAGTCTCCCATGGAAAGCGAGTGGAGTCGTGTACGGGATCTCCAGTGGAGACTATGGCAAGATTTACATGGAGGAAACTGGGAGACAGTGGGTGCAAGAACAAAACGACATAAAAGTTACATCCGCTTAGACAAGACTCAGGGATCAGCAGTATTTTAAAACGTACATAAGCAATAAACTACCCTAGTTCCAGCAGCGTCAAAAGTATTGACCGGTTGAATCAAAATTCTGTCTTACAATCTTGGAAGATGATGTGTTAAACGAGTAGCCAATCGAAAACATTCTCTATGCTAAACACTGCTTTTAGCAGATTAACTACACAGTGGAAAAGAAGTTTAAGATCGGTGATTTTAAGCCAAAAATGAGAAATCAAACAAACAATTTTGGTAACAATGCAATGAAGCTCATTCAACTTTTAAAGCAAAAATTGACTCAAGATCATTCTGTAGCACTGCTGATTTGTACTCTGGTGTTTTCTAGCTTACTACACATAAATGGTTTTAATTTTCTTTAGTTTTGGGAAATATCGCCACAAAGGTACAGCCATTGAGGGGATCCGCACTAAGAACCATGACGGATGGGGAGGGTCTTTGGCTCATTCTTTTCCACCCCCTGATGGAAGAAATCACTTTGATGCCAGCGAGTCTTTTGGAGACGGAAACAGTATTGAAAACTACGATTTCCTCGAGGTAGGACTCTAAGATAAAAAAAAATAACATTTTCAAACTCTATCCAGCTTGAACTCATCCGGACGCTTTTTCCTGAAGGTACTTAGCCAGTAGCTTCCTTCTTTCTCCCACTCTACCCTCCGTTACCCTCCATTACCCTCCATTAAAGCCTTTTTTGTTTTAAATGAACTTTTTCTTTCTTCCCCATGTATGAATCCTCCGCTATTCTCATTTCAAGCCTCTTTGATTTAGAGGGAGATTCGTCTTTCCCCCCACCAGCTTCTTTTTTCTCACCCGTCTGTCTGTCCTCTGCTGTTTTAAACTGAAGCCTCTTTGATGAAGAGGGAGATTTTTCTTTCTCCACACCAATCTACCCTCCGCTACCTTATGTACCCTCCATTGATTCTTTTGGATATAGAGTGTGCTTGTTCTTTCTCCCCCGCCCATCTATCCCCTGGTACCTTCCGCTGAAGCCTTTTGATGTTGGACCAATTTTCAAGACAATATTTAAAAATGGAAACAGCTTCAACCTTAGCAATCCGTACTACATTCGCTGACTAAGAGTCAGTAAGAAAACAAAATATATGGTAAATTTGAGCTGTTAACTAGTTTGAACACAATTGCTGATGATTGCAACTTTTGTTTTAACAAAATGCTTTAAAAGGTTGCTACTCATGAGATTGGACACATTCTTGGCCTTGGGCACTCAGGTACCAAAAACTCAATCATGTACCCTAACTACCAGGGTAACTACCTCGTCAAATTGTTTGATGATGACGTCAAAGGCATCCAATCCCGGTACCCTATACCAGGTAAATCAGCATTCACTGTTGTTCCACAAATTTGAGAGTTCGCTGTTACAAGGGAAATGTATTTGATAGTCTTAGGAAACGCTTGTTTAACTTAATTTATCCATCTGTTTCCAGTAGATCACGTGTACTCTATAGGGTCAAGGCTAGTGGGAAAATAGACACTATATCTATATCTAGTGGTTAACAGACTTTCCAGGGTCATGAAATTTAGAAGGAAATACTAATTTATCAACAATTTTGTATGCAATGATTCGTAGGTTCCTGGAGTCAATAATAGAATCATTCCTAGACTCACAAATTTTTACAAATATCTGTATCACACGAGAATGTGTGATATATTTGTCGATGGGGATGACGAAGGGAATATTTTATGTTAGAAAACCGTAAGCAAAATAAGCAAACCTCTGTAATAGGTACTTGACTTCCACCATTTGCAAGATTTGGCTTTTGTTCGAAAAATGGATGTAATTTCAATTTGTTTGAGCTCTATCTTCAATCTTTAACAGATGTTACCTATGGTTTGGCCTGGAACATGCAAAACTGCGAAGACTACTGCAAACTTAGGAATCAAAAGTGTGCAGCAACTGGTCATAATTTTCCTCCAGGGGGTAAATACCTATTTGTAGTTTGTAATGTTTTAACTTTTATTTTTGATATAATTCTATATGCAAGTTTCAGAGTTAATTCTTTTACTGGAAATAGAACAGTTGAAACATATAACGTTTTGGCCATAAACCATGGCCTTCATCAGCTAATGCTGGAAGTCACATGCTCCCAGGGCTTTTTAAATACACAACGAATCCGATGCCGTGTGGACACTTGAATCCGGTGCTGCAACAAATTATGACAGTTGAAATATGTCAAATGAAGGCTGGGAATCGTTTGGCAGATTCATACAGATACGTGTGGACGGTAGGTAAGTCCAGAAAGTAAAAGTTGCGGATAAAAAAGATATCCGAGTACGTTAGCTGACAAATACGTTTTGGACTAGATTTTTTTGAACCTGACAAGAAAAAGTTGCAGATTCGAAAATATACGTGTGGACCGGCAAATTTGATTTGGAAAAGAAAGTTTTTGAACCCGACGAGAGAAAGTAGCGGATTAAAAAACATTGGGATACGTGTGAAAAACACCTGAGACTCCAATCGTAATTTGAAGTACAGCATAAGTAACCCGTGCAGGAGCTCTCGGCAACCTTTCAAAGCTTGGTATTAAATGCAAAAGAGGATCAAACGAAAATTATGTTTATGCAGACAACCCAGTATATATTGTCAGCGGTGCCAGTATGGATGAATGTTGGGGAATCAAGAACATTCCAAACACTATAAACTGTAAAGCCGGAGGGAATGTTGACGCACAAAGGTTCTGTCCTTGCAAGTTAGAATGACGGAAGACTCAACTTTTTTTTTTCTGCCCTGGACGAAACAGGCGACCAGTTATTATAAGGGTGTGCGGGTAATAAAAAGATGGAGGCCAGTAATTATGTCTTGAGAAATGTACATTGATGCATACAAATTTATGTCTTGAGACTGTACATTGTTGCATACAAAATAAAATCATTTTTGAGATTTTTCTGCTGTTGTATTTGAGGGTGTCACCTTTCCTTATTTCGGACATGTCGTGTAGCTAAACTAATGCTTTATAAATTGTTATGTTCATTCAACCGTAACCCCCCCCCCCCTCAAAACATCTGTTGGAAAGAAGCCTTTATGAGCAAAACTTAAAGGTTTTATTGTTTCGAACCGTAAAATGACTTAGCTTGAAAGTTTGTAGCTAGTAATGTTATATCGTCTAAAATTCTCAGAAGTTTTTGTAATTATAACTATTAAAGATATAATTGTTTGAATTAATCTTAACCGAGTGTTAAACTTAACCTGCTTTTTGAACAACACAGCTAACCACAAGTATAACAAAATGCAAGTTTTTAGTAGAGGTGAACCAGATTTTTTATAAGTTGTAGGTCTATAAGTGTGGGTGTAGGGTCGAGAAAGCTGGCCACTAAGGGGAGGGGGGAAGGGTGCAAACTCTATCCTCAGCTTCTAAGCCTTTCTCCGTCCTTTCCCTTAGTGAATACAACAATCTCTAGAATACCTACAATTTTCCTGAAGTTGACTCAAAATATTTGATAACGTCTACACCACCACAATGTTTGATTCCCTACAAAATCTTTATGCCGCTAAAATTAGTCACGGAACTATTAGTACTGGAAACAAATGCGTTAGGTTTTGTCTTACGCCCCACTTGATGTTTTGTGTCGAAGGTAAGTTGGGTCACTTGGCTAATGTGCAAAAGAACTTGCATTACATTAGGTCCCTGTTTGACTTACTTTTCTGTATAACATAAAAAAGATTATCACAAAGAAACTGGAGCTCAAATGTGGAACTCTTTTGTTCTGCTTTCAAGGGCACACAAAGCCAAGTATTTGTAGGGCCATGATGCCAAAATATGTTAAGTCGTAATTCTCCGTCCTCCTAGGTAATTGTCAGTAAAGTTTTTACTAGTGGTGCACAAAAAAGCTTTTATTGCGCTAATAACAATTTAACCAATTAACTTAAACAAGACGTGTTTAATGTGCTCTTGTCCAAGTATGGATAAATCAGTTTTTATGCCTTCTTGATAGCACTGGATTCCTATCACGTCTTTTGGACCTTTTACGACCATCTGAACAATAGAAACAAAATATGAGATAAGTGAGACGAATTCAAAAAGTACAATATTGGTTTCTCAATATTGGATCGTATACATGATAAAGCTTTGTCTATAGTTTGCTGATTAAGAGAGCTAGCTTTCTCCCGGTACTTTAAAGAGAGATTTTTCTTTCTTGGGACACTCTTTAGCAAACGCGTTGGCTTCGCAGTGTCAGAGGATTTAGGGTGGTTAACTTGCAATCCTAGGGTCACAATCTCAAACCCCGATCAGACCACTGTGTGTTGTGTCTTTGAGCAAGACACTTTATTCGACTTGTTCCAGCCGACTCAGCTGTATAATTGAGTACCTTATTCTGTTTGGGCTAATCTGCGATGGGTGAATGTCCTGTCCAGGGGGAGTGGAAGATTCAAGCGCCTAAAACTACGAAAACCAGAGTTAAGCCTCGGCCTGATAGCTTGAAAGAGGCTTTTTGGCTTAAGTAAGTTGAAGGGTTTCAACCCTGTGGAACGAGGACTAGTGAAGAAAAGCCGTGAGAAAAAAAAGCCGTTAGAGTAAGTTTAAAATATGTTTTAAGAAATTGCAACTGTAGCACTATTTGTTAGTGTAAGGTAAACGAATGAAACAAGCATCGTGTGTGCTATTACTTTTATTTCTACACGAAAGATGTTTTGAAGAAAGACTGAGTTGCTTTAGTAATTTGATACTTACAAGTGTCTGCAAGGACAGAGCCTTCTCATGTGCTCATAGCCGCCACCCTCGCAATTAATGACGTCAGGAATGTTTTCAAACCCTATGCAGTGGTCAGGAAAATCGGGATCACTGCCGTCCATCCGTCCGGGGTTGTCAGGGAATCTGTAGCTCTTCGTACTCTGGTGCTCGCAGCTGTTACCGAGAGACTTTAAGAGCTCAAGGGCACCTGGGAAAAAAGGGATACCATCTTGGTACTTCTAAAACTCATGTTGTTAATACATCAATTTACTCAGACACGTATTGCTGCAGTAACAAATACAGATAAAGACTTTCTTCATATATGTGTTGGTGGTGCAGTGGCCGAGCGGTAAGCGTATTAGACTCGTAATCTTACGGTCGTGAGTTCGAGACGCGGTCAGACCACTGTGCTATGTCCCTTAACAAGACATTTTACCTGACTTGTTCTAGTCGACTCAGCTGTATAAATGAGTACCAGCTTCTGCTGGGGGCTAACTTGCGATGAATATCTCATCCTCGACTCTTATCTGCTTAACACTGTGGAAACCGGAGATAAGGATCGGCCTGATCGGACTGATAGCTAAATTTGTATGTAAATCTAAATAATAATCTGATTTTGAACCCAAACTTAAAATACAAACCCGAGTTTGATCTGAATGCGAATGTAAAACCTAAGCTGTATACAACTGAAATCGATTCTAAACGTCAAAGTAGATATGATTGAGCCTAACTTCTGTTGAGTTTCGTGCAAGGTTTTACCAAACTAATGTTGGAACTTTAATAGTTATTTAATCTAAGAGTATTATAGACCCTATGTATAAATGACGTCTATTTAAATGTTCTTTTATCTAAATTCAAATTACCGCAACTAGCCTCGTTCAGCGTAACTTGTTCTTTCGAAAGTTTCACTCAAGAACGAGGCTAGTTGCTCTAATTTGAATGTAAACACAAGAATGTTTAAATCGCCGCCATTTCAGCAAAAGGCGTATGGTAACTCTGTTTTTACTGCAATCAACGATGTTTGTTGCCTTTGTTAATGACTTATCATTGTTATTATTTTTAACTTTAGAAACTTGCCTTCTGGTGGGAAATTGTGACCATTTGCTTCACAACGCATTTTTCGTCGTTCACAAACAACGTTGCAGTTCTCTCCACTCTCACCCATGTAGTACTCAACCTCTGGAAATAAAACACACAATATTTCATTAAACCTTTTAGCCTCAAACACATTAAATGTCGTGTTGGTAAACTCCTTATAATGAGGCCCATTTATTTTAACATACCTAGCTTATTAGAATATTACTTTTCATCTTTAATAACATGAACGCCTTCATGTAATCAAAAGAACTCATCGATCGACCATTAAACTTCCGTGGCAAAGGCCCTTTTTCGCATTCGGCCGAGAGAAGCGTAGGTTCTACATTACCTGAACTTGTTGAACTGGTTTTGTGAACCGGTTTGCAAATAAACTTGTGTTGTAAAAAGAGCGAAGTCGCCACGAATTTGTTGGAAGATACTGTTTCTGGTAAAATTTTACCGATTATTGTAGGTATTTTGAGCCCTCATACGCATAAATTTTAAACCTCTTAAATAAATTGGGAATTTTTTCCTTAATGTTCAAGCTTTTCTCCGTAACTGGTCTGTTCGTGCGTAACGCTAATGTTAATTTTTTTGTCGGTCTTGGCAGGTTAAATAGTAAACAATTTTAAAATAGCAACCTCAAATTGCATTTCCTGCCATGGCTAAAAATAATATTTGGTTTAACTAATTCCCATTTTTTTTTACAAAATGAATTATGTTGCGTGTGTTATGTAAGTAGAAGTTACATGTTGATAAACTGACTGAAGCTGAAAGGGTTAACTGCAATTCTAAAGTAGTTAAAAGGTATTGTTTGTTGTGATTGGTCCCTTACACTTTTATCTTTTTTTGGTGACTGGGTTTGGCAGCTGGGAAAAACTGATTCGTTTCCTTTTTGTACAATGCGTGCATTCTTCATCTAAGCAAATAGGTGTACATTTGAAACAAAGAGCATCTTAGAAAGATACTTAATATTTGAATACAATGCAACCGTACATGGTTGAATTGCGTATTACATATTAAAAATACAATTATTTCTAAAAAGAAAATATACGTTAGTAAAATTTAATACTAAAATTCAAAAGAACCTCACAGCTAAATTCAAAAGCTCTAATGTTAATTAAAAATATCAAATCTTATTATCCTTTTGACTACGGTAAGGCTATTGTTTAAGACATCAAATCACTTACTAGGTTTTCCATAATGTGCCTGGATGCCATTTACGTCATCGCGAGACAGTCTTACGGGAGATTCGCCTCGGTAGTTGGGCCACATGACGGCTCCTTTGGTCTGAGAGTGGCTAAGTCCAAGAATGTGACCTACTTCATGAACCGCTATCTTCGTAAAGAAAAAGACGCGAAAATTATTATTAGTCAAAAAAGAATGATATCTATGTGTCGACAGTCTAAATGTAATAGATCTAAAGTTTATTGAAATTACTTTGAACCACTAGGATGAATCTAGAAATTGTTGCACTTAATTTTAATTATCTGACAAAAATGAACCATGTATGCGTTCTTAGGTTTAATGCTAGTCTAGTCTTAATTTCGTTCTTCTTCTTCTACTTCTTGTTCTCCTACTTTTTCATCATAATCACTCTATTGCATTTATTGTCATCATTGTTTGCACATTTTTATATTTTCAGCTTTGCGTAATATTTTTTTGCATTGCTCATATTGCTCATACTAGGAGAGGGTTTGGAAGGTAGGAAATGTCACCTTATATGAGCCCCGCGAAAACACTGCAGTAAAATTTTTCAAGGAAGTGTAGTGTGTAATGACCTAAAATGTAAACTCTATCATTTGCTCCCGCCTCCGGAACCAATGCAATCAAACTTAAGAAGAAAGCACACTTTTTTAGGCCAGAAACTAAACACTGATAGAACAAAAAACTCATTTACATTTAAGAATGAAATTAAGAGCAATTTGTTTTTTGCAAAATGTTTTTTTGCTGCATTCAGAATGAAATTTTGATAGCGAAAGAAAACCTTTTATGTTCAATAAAAGGAATTAAAAATGTGCATATCTTTATATGTATAATTTTTTTTCGCAATTTAAATTTTCTAAGTTATTTCATCGTCTTTTAAGAGTACTTTAAAAAGTAGAGTACTTTTAAAGCAAGAGTACTTTTAACTTTTTTTTTATATTGTTTCCTGTAAGTTAGCCGTAATTCAGCCTATAACGTACATAACATTTAACCAAAAAACTCTCTATCTCCTTATTAATTATTTGTTACGAAGGAATAGTTTATACTTCGCTGTCAATGTGTGTCACTATTTGATGGGCTACTGCTCCTGCTGTTAACCCATTGTAAAGGAACTATTTCGATGAGTTATAGAAAGTATATATATTTTATGATAAAATCGATCTTTACATCAAGCAAGACGTACTTTGAGAGGCTGTTGCCATTCTCGAATGAAGCTATATAAAATGTTGCATGATAAATTATCAATCTTTATCTCAAGTAAGTCGTATTACAAGAGGCTGTTGCCATCCCCAAATGAAGATATAGGAAATATTGTATGATAAAATCTATTTTTACTTCAAGTAAGTCGTATTTCAAGAGGCTGTTGCCATCC